>JAKSZP010012062.1:0-129571 GCA_022478985.1 Massospora cicadina
CCTTTGTATCTAGAATTTATTTTTTACATCATGGAGTTATAGAAAAAGTAAATAATTTTATAACATTCTAAATAAGTTATTACTAAGTAGTTAATACTTAAGAACCCTAAGGGTTAGAATAAGTTTGTATTTTCATGCTTATTATTAGTATCTTTATTTAACTTTAGATCAAGATTAAGTGCAACTTCATCAAAATAGTATGTAGTTATGTAAACTTGAGAGAGTATTTTTATAAGGTATAACTGTTTAAATAACTTAGTTTTAAGTAAATTTAAGGATCTTTATCAGCATGTTTAGATCAAATAGTAATGAACCAAAGTCTAAAGACAGATCTTTGTATAACCAGATCCAACTGAATATATTATAAAATTTTTCTAAAAATTAGATACTGTTTTACTCAAGGTAAGCCAACCAGTAGATGAATATTACTTTAATGAAATTAGAAGAGGAAAAAACCTCCAAAAGGCACTAAAACTTACAGGATCAAAAAATTATAAATACTCAAAAACCCTTTTTTTTAAAGTCAGCCTTATTTTATTCTGACTTACAATACCCATTTATATATATATATACCAGCACTGTATTCTAAGTTGCTTATAGTTTACACTTAAACAATCCAATATAAGCTCTAATTTGTGTTTGAGCAAAATTCTATAAGTCAGGTTAGATTATGACATCAACTTCAAAAGGGTTTTGTTGAGTATTCATAATTTCTCAATTATATCATATTTTTAGTGTCATTTTATAAGAGGTTTTTTCCCATTTTTATTTGAAGGCAATTCATTTTTTCACAAAAAAATTAAAGCAGTTCTTTTCCCCCAAAAAAATAGTAGTACTTTTAAAAGGTATCTTTTCTTTCCTAATTTATAATAAAAATTACTATCTTTATATAATTTTTTGAGGGGAGGATACCCTAGTGGTAGAGTATGGACCCTCTACCACTCCTCCCCGAGTTCAATCCCAGTAATGGACTTTGGGTAGGGGACAATTTTGACTGTGTTGGTTTTGCACATCAATGCCCCAAACCAAGATAGCGAATAGCAAAGGTAGTCCATGGAGTTCCTGGCCTATCATATGCTGTGCATGAAGGTTTTCCAGGTTTTATCCTCCTTTCCCATTTTCTTCACTTCCCTAATTGGTGCAGTATTGTCCCCAGATCAGCCCACCTTAAATAAAATAAAATATATAATTTTTTGAAACATTACTATCTCTATATAAGAATAAAAATGCATTGTATATATATTATATATATTATCTCATAAAGAAATATATTTATAATTCATTTTATTAAGATTCATTGGTTTTATTGGTCAAATTATATAAAAATGATAGGTATCTATAATGATTTAAGCTTGTCACACTAAGATCTCATACTTGTCTGGATTTTAACATACCCCAGCCATAAAGCATATATCTTATCAAAAAATGATTTGAAGCTATTGCTTCACTAATGCTGGAATTAAGTTTATCAGGTAATATATTAGTCCCACAATTGAAATACATTGCTTCTGGTCCATTTTAATATACAGTAAAGCCCCAATTAACTGAGGTGCCCTTTCCACCTAATTCCACAGATAATTAGAGCTTTACTGTAGTTAAATGGGTCAACTAGCATAAGCTCATAGAGGTATTGCTTATTCTCATGGTATTTCAATAATTAGGGTGGCACAGTTTAGTACAGTAAAACCCCAATTATCCATGATGCCTTTACCATCTAATTCCATGGATAATTGAGGCTTTATTGTACATACTAAGATGCTGATCTGATGCTGGACCAATCCTTACAAGGGTTGGTAGCCTGGCTGAGTAATCCTGATTACATACTAGTGCATGTTTTGTTTGACATAGGTTTGAAACCTGTACTGGCTAGGATAAACTTATTTTCCTCTAACCTTTTTATCATTATTTGATAATAGATAGAGTTAAAAAATGAAGATTTAGGTGGTTATTATGCAGGGTGGTTCCTTCTACTGCTGAATCTTTTTAAAAAAGAATAAAGACTGGACCAATCCTTACAAAAGTAAATAGAGTTCTAAGTTTGAACATCTTTTTTAAAAAGATCATCCAAATTGGCAGTAGTTTCAGAGTTGTGTGAACAAACAGAATATATATATACTAGGTGACCTGTGCAAATACTTTACACCATTAGTGGTCAGTTATATAATATAATAAAGTAGAAACAAGTAAATATAAATATTTATCAATTCAAAATACTTTTTTATAAAAACTAGCAACAAAATCAGTCTTACTGTAGTTGATATTAATATTATATACAGTATTATATATGCATTTGTTTTTTTTTAATTTTACAAAACTTCTTTAAAAATACTGATAGAGGTTATGATATTATCATTGTTCACTTTTTCCCATATGAATCTTCAATATAAACAAAAATATCTAAAAATACAGACTTCTGAAAAAGCCACATATAACTGTCTATGCAAAAAATAGGTTCTGGTAAATATAATCCTGCCCTTTGAAGTATATGACCTTGTGCTTTGTTAATGGTCTTAGTGAAAGCAACCTTTATAGGTTATTGTTTTATTTACCATTTGGAATGGCGCAGTAGGATCAGAAGGTGTAAGGTTAATCTGGGGTATGAGCACAGTTTTAATATTTGAGGTGGGTTGACTTTGGGACAAATATACCACACTGAGAATTTTTCTAGCCAGTACAGGTTTCAAACTCAAAACCTGCACTAGGGCAGAAGCAGTTTTACCTGCCAGGCTAACCACCCTTTATGAGCACAGTTTTATTGAAGTTAATAGTTTTAGCAGTGATGATGTACTCACCTAATTGAGTTGCCACTAATCTTGTACCATTAATTAATCCCTGTTTAGCGTTAAAATTTATAACTAATCTTATGATTGCATTTTTCTTGAAAATCAATTTATGAGGTGGTAAACTGGATGGATTCAAAGAGTTTAAGAAATCTATGGGTTAACATCGATGAATCCCCCCCTTGGGTTGGGACCATCTAGTACTAAAAAAAGAAATCTATGGGTTACATTTGAGCATTGTCTGTTTCTTCATGTTGGACACAATCAGAACTGAAGTAAACCTTTTCCTCTCCAAGTAACAAATTGGAAATGTTATAGTTATTAATTTTTGTACAATCATCATTTTTTGATATAAGATCACCATTGAATAAAACTGCAAATTATTTTGTTCATTGATTTTTATGGCATTGAATATGGTGATAATAATACTATCATAATTACAATAACGATGTTTTGGGATTCTGAACGCTTCATTCTCATAATCTGTTTGAACTTCTAAACATTGTTACCCAATTTAAGTAATCATTCAGCGAAAACAGGATCATCATTTGCCCTCATATTTTGAATCAACTTATGAATTTTAACATGAGACCATAAGGGTGATCGTTTAACTGTATTTTCAATGATTACTACATTGGCTCATCATTTTTTATAGTTTTACTTACAATTGCAATATTAGCTTTAACTATACAAATAATTAAATGATAAAAGTAATTAAAAGTGATTGCGCAAGGATTCGAACAACCAACCTTTATAAAATTTAAGCTTAGAGCCAAAAACTGAGCCAATTATGCTTGAGGAGGTACTTGTAAAATCAATTATGTTCTCGATTCAATTATGATTTAGATTAACTTGCTAATTAGATAAATGGCTACTAACCACTTAACAAAACCATTTAAAATATCGAATCAAACGAATACCAAACTGCTCAGCCGTAACAATATAGCGAATACCATCGAAAACATATAGGGGTTTCACTTGTTACATATAACTTTATTTTACTATGAAAATATTAATTAATTTATTTTTTTCATTAGAGGAAAAATTAATCTTCAAAATGGCATATCAAACATTAATTTTGATTAGTATTAAGGGAGTTACTTCATACCGACAAAAAAGATCTTTGAGAAATAATATATAGATACTAGCGACCATCTAGTACTAAAAAAATATATATACTAGCCATCTAGTACTAAAAAAATATATAGATACTAGCTGATTTACCCGTGCTTTGCTACAGTGTCTAAAATTTCAGATATTCAATTTATTAATTTAGATTTTATATTAAAGATAAACAAAACCACTCAGCCAAATCTAATTGCTCAATCGAATCAACCAAAAACCACCAACTACTCAGGTAAACCTAACTGAACTTATCAAAACAACCAATAACTAATCACCCCTCAAAGCTAAACTGTGTCCTATCGATACGAACAAAAGCCATCAACCACTCGGCCAAACAAAATAAACCTATCGAATCAATCAAATAATACCAAACTGCTACCCAAAACATCTCTCTATACTTAAAATCATTGTGACATATCTTCCAAACTACTAAATCAACTTCTATTTAACTTGCCAAAAGTATTTTATTAATAAGATGAACCAAATTAGGCAGGTTTTTAAAATATATAAACCTAACATCCAAATACCCATGCTTCGCTACAGTATTTAAAGTTTATCAGATGATAAGCTCACATTGTAGCCTATAAGCTGTGCCAGCACTACTCTCGAGCCACTCAGACAGCTCCGCTGTTGCCCTCGTGGCTGGTAAGCTGATTATCCTAACTACTTGATCTACTTAAAGCTCTAATGCTGATTTTAGTTTAATTTAGGGTGAGCAATTTGGTGAATTATTTGATAATATTCGCCAATTCTCACCCACTCGCCCAAATAGATCTAACTTATCAGACTCGATAGTTTCAGATTCAATATTATTTGCCAATTCTCACCCACTCACCCAAATAGATTAAACCCATCTGACTCGAAGTTTTCAGATGTCATTCAATCAGTATGTCAGTCAGTGAATGTGTTTAGGTAGATACAGGTCGAATTGAGAACATTCTCCTTTTTCAAAGTCGGTTAAAAACAGGCTGAAATGCTTAAACGAATAAAATGGCGCCGAAATCAAACGAAACCAAAATCAATCAGGTTGTCAATGGCGAACCGTTAGACGACCATAGCGGAGGGGGAGGAGGTCAGGGGCGCGTTTCCTCGGCATCGTCGTTGTTGAGCAAAGTGAGGGCCCAGGCGGAAAGCAATTAGAATTAGATATTAAAATTAAAATCTTAATAAACGCCTAGATTGATTATAGATTATAATAAAATACGAATAAATAAACTAAATAAAGTTGAGCCATAAATCAAATATGTTTTTTATTTTATTCGAGGTGGGCCGACCTGGGGACGATACCGCACTGATTAAGGGAAATCGAATGAATGGGAAAGGAGGATAAAATCCGTAAAACCTCCACGCGCGGCGTATGATAGGCCAGGAACTCCATGGACCACCTTTGCTATTCGCTATCTCAGTTCGGGGCATTGGTGCGCAACGCCAACACAGTCATAATTGTCCCCTACCCAAAGTTTCAGTACCGGAATCGAACTTGGGGAGGCAGCGGAAGAGGTCCCTCTCTACCACTTGGGTATCCTCTCCCTGCCATAAATCAAATATGAATAATTAAAATATATCGGAATCGGATATAAACGATGTGGTATTCTATATAGTACATAAGCTGTTTTTATTATGCTTACACATTAAATTACTTCATGTTAAAATGTTTACTAGCGTGGCGATGAGTTTGAGAATAAGAAATTACAATCAATCAGCTAAGATCGAGGAGATCTTGGGATGGGGAAATTTGGGTAGGTTGAGGTTGGCATGGGCTCTGGGATTGGATGTCGGAGCTGGGCCAAAAATCTTGGGGGGATTTGAATTGATGTGGGTAGTTGGGCATGGTAAACTGGGAGCGCTGGTTCATGACCATGGGGTAAGAGTACCCAAATGGATAAGAGGAAGGAGAACCAGATTGGGATGAAGGTATCCCATCCCCATACATCTGAAATTGTGGGTTACGTTGGGCCTCCATAAGCAGTTGGGGATCAGGTTGGTTTAAACAGGATTGGATCAAATTCTTTCCTTCTGCCTTTGTCACGAGAGGTTGCAGCTTGGGTGTGGTAAATGTATAAACGAGCCCAGTTTCGGAGACCACCAGTAAGAGTACTTGGGTTCCGGTGAGGGTGCTGAGCTCGTATGCCTTCTTCATGATGCCCGCCTTGCGTTTGGAGAAGGTGATGTGGCGACGACTTTTGTCTTTGATATATTCGATCTTGATTTTCCGCCTGTTGTCTTTGTTGTCCTTTGCATCACTGTCCTCATCTTCCATACGTTTGAAGATGTTATCTTTATCCTCCGTATAGCTGGCCATTTGTCCATTTCCAGCCATCTGACCAATCCCATATTCGGGAAGGGTGTACGGCGCATTGTACTGATTTATCAAGGTATCCATTCAAGTTCAATTCCTTACCCAAGCGTACCTTTATAATCTTCATGCGTTGTGAGGTGGGAGAGGGGCTCCCTACCCCGTCCAATCACTTATGCCTCCCCAATGACGTTATATTTTATTGTGGTTAATATCTCGCTTATGTTCAGTTAAAAGGGGTTGGTCTAAAGGTTAACCCTTTATAGCAGGGGTGTTGGTTCGCCAAATCCAACTGCCATTACTATCGATCAGTTTCTCCGACAGATGCGTCTGCATAAAATTGATTCGCTACCACTCTTTTAAATCATATTCATCCGATTCGTTACTGTATCCGAATTTACTCCTGCCGTCATAACCGCCCGCTTAAAGTTCAACAAATCATAGGTTTTAACTCGTTAAAGTCCAATCAAATCTCATCTGGTCAATCGGACAATTATCGCTAGATCTAACTCTTGCTATCGTCCGCACCCCATTTTCGGCGCTAGATTCCTTTTAAAATTTAAACTTCCAATATACTACGGAACAAAACAGTGTATAATTGATTTTCGATTTATCCCTAAACTCGTGGCTAAAGTTAATTTACGTTTAAATCCTCGCCTATTAATTAAATACAATGTGGTCTCAATATTATTTAACTATACGACCTAGATCATCTAATTATTACGATCCTTAATTCCATTAATCAATTAATTGGATTATATGATGATGATGCATTCAGTATCTCAAAGAATTTATAGTGAATGTAGAGTCAATTATAGAGATTGTTGAATGATGAATGTGCAACCTACCCAAAACTGTTAACTATCACCAAAAACATTTTTACTACCACTTCAACTAAGAGAAGCAATTATTAAGAATTTATAACCTAGTAAACAAACCTTTGTGCTAATTGCTATGCGTAGATTGAAACATATTCCTAATGTGTGCTTTTTATTTTACTAGGAAATACCCTAACCTCTAATTATCTCATGGTGATAAAACTAGAAGATAGAATTTAAGATTAAGGGGAGGGTACCCCAGTGGTAGAGTATGTACTCACTACCACTGCCTCCCCGAGTTTGATCCAGGTAGATGAACTTTGGGTAGAGGACGATTGTGACTGTGTTGGTATTGCAGAGAATGTGAATTGATGAATGAACAATTGGCAAAACCAATGAGATATGGCAAAATGAATTACTAAGCCATGAAAGTGATACCATCTGAAGTTGCTACAATACCAGCAGGATGAGATGATTAGGAGTTTAAGTTGTTAATAAGTTTAGAGTGCGTGGAACAGAAGGAAGCTGCCACAGCTAGGATAATAAATAAAAGAGTATAGTGGGAGTGAGTGCTCCACATTTATTATATTATATTAGTTTATCTCTGTTGGTTAAAGGGCAACAATCCTCATATTGTTAGCCCTATTGCTCAGTGGGTTGAACCCTGTGCAATTGTATTTTTGGCATATCTTCACTGACATGCCAATTTTTATAACAGTGGTGCTCACTACAGGGGGCCCATTGATCAATAATACAATAAAAACTCAGTTCCTGCAATTTGAACGTGAAGGAAACATTCATAGGTTTTTTTCACCAATTTGAGTTTGCTACTGAAGGTACTTCAGATTGACAGAGGGCAAAACTATTGCTTTCCTCCTTGGATGTTGGAAGTGCTGATCAAGTCATTTGTTACCTCTCAGCTAGTTCTGCTTCCTACTATGAAGTTAAGGAGACGGTGCTGCAGTTGTTTGGTGGAACCAAGAAAATGTCACAGCAAAATATTGAGTTTTTGACTATTAGGTTTAAACTCAATGAGACCCTCACTGCATTTTATGATTGATTCTCAGCTGAAGCCCATGTGTTACTTAGGGCAGGGTATTTAACTGAATGTGACATATGCATAGCATTGACCTCTGCTGTGAAACCATATTGTGAGCTTTTTAATGCCTTAGCTCCATACTTAGAGGTTGACATACATTTGCTTAAATTTGTCCAAATTCTATGCCATCTATCTGCTACCTTCCCTCCACCCAAGATAGAGTGGAAACCCTAGCGCCTCCACTGCTGGAATTTCTTATCTGGAGGAATTATCCATCCCTGTTCAGTGTCCATTTGATATCCACTGGCCTTATCTATAATACACACCTCACTTCCAATCCAATTGCCAACAGCAGCTCACCTATTGGGAGGAGCCATCTTACACTGTTCAATCCCAGCCCAACCTTTATGGTGGCTCCTTTTACAATCATCATGGTTGTAGGTCTTATAGGATTAATTGCTTTTTGTGTGGTCGCTTCAGGCACCTGGCTAGAAGTTATCACAAATGTCAGGCTCTGTACTTACCACAGGAACAGTACCACCAGGGAAAAAATCAGAGTGGAGTAGAGATGAGACTCTTTACCTCTGCTATTCTGACCCAAAACGTCCCACCAGAACTTATTCCTGGACCTTCAGTGGAAGTTCCTCAGCATGATGATGCCTTCTTATATCAACAACCGGTTGGAGGGGTGAATGTGCTGACATGAACACAATTCACAGACATGGTGGAAGCAAACTCTCAGGACCAGCCAAAGCCTTATGCTTGTCAAATGTTTGATCACCTTTCTACTGATGAACCAGATCCATTTGCTGATGCGCTTACCTTGGCCAGGGTCAGCGTAGCCCTCCCTGTGTACGCTATTGTTAAAGAATACCCTAAAGTGGGGATGGGTATTATGAGCTTTCTTAGAAAAAAAGACCCATTAAATGTCCATGTCTTAAAACAATCAGATGCATCTTACTCCAAGTGTACTTACTGTGATACTTTAGTAGCAAAAACTCGAGTTTGTGCAATAATTGATACAGGTGCCCTAAACAACATAGTATCCACTAGGTTGGTGTCAAAGTTGGCATTAAAGCATGACATGGAGCACCATATGGTGTATGAGACTGCAGGAGCAGAAAGCATAGTCTATGAAGGAGCGTACAGCGCACTACCCTTGCAGTTTGGGTCAATTGTCATTGTAGCTCCAGCTATAGTGTTACCAAACAATAACTATGACCTGTTAATTGGAACCACTTTTATGCGCCACTTTGGGGCTGTTGTCAATATAACAGCAGAGACATTTGAAATTATGGGACAGCAGATCCCAATATACTTCACTTCCAGAGGAATTTCAAAGGATTTAGTACACATGAGTCACATTAACCTTGCATGCAGTGTTGGAGTGGTTGCGGTTCACTTTCATTGACTAAAAAGCAAGACTTGAGCCCTTCCTCACCAAATTTATAAATATTAAGGGCTGCCGCTCAGAGCTGCTGGCCCTATATCTATTCCCTCTGGACACTAAGCAATCATAAGCACCGAGTTAGAGACGGAAGTGCCTGCTGGGCTATATAGGGAAGTCATTGGGCCCTATCAACAATCACAGCTTGAGCCCCACATGGCCCCTGGCATTATACTTCTGGGGCATGGGGAGATCAAGGTTTTAGTAGCAAATCTACAGGATAAACCAATACAAATCTGCTGACATCAAGTAGTTGCCTTCTTCCATTTCATTCCAGTCAAGGAGGTCCATGGGATTCATGAGTTTGGCTCACTGGAGGAATTTGGTCTACCCATCAAAACACAGCCCAGCATAATGGCAGTGGTACCACGTGAAAATTTAATGGGGTTATCAGAAGATCAGAAGAATCGAGTGGAAGCATTATTTCAAAAATACAAAGAGATCTTTACTGTCAATGATAACGATTTGGGGTGCGCCCAAGGAATGATCCATCAAGTGGACACCAGGGATCATCCCCCCATTAGATCTTGGCCAATCTGCCGATCTAGAGCCAATGAAGAGGTTGTTACAGCAGAAATTGATAAACTGTTTGAGCAAGGACTGCTTGAACCATTGAAGAGCCCATGGGCTTCCACTGTCCTAATTGTCAAAAAGAAGGATGGTACTAACCAGGTAGTAATTGACTATCGCAAGCTCAATAGCATTACAAAAAAGGACTCATATCCTTTGCCACGAATTGATGATGCGTTGGACCAGTTAGGGGAGCTCGTTACTTCTCTGCAATGGATTTGATATCTGGCTATTGGAAAATTGAGTTACCTGCGGCGGAACAAGAAAAATGCACCATTATCACATCAAAAAGGCTTTTTCAACTGACATGTATGCCGCAAGGGCTATGTAATGCCCAAGCTACTTTCCAAAGGGCAATGGACACTATCCTTAGCAACCTGAAGCTGTCATGCGATCTTGTATACCTTGATGACATCAACGTTTTCTCCCGCACGTTTTCTGAGAACCTTAGCCATTTAGAAGAGGTATTCCACCGGTTGGCTGAGGCCAACATCAAAATCAAGCCCCAGAAATGCCACTTTTTCAAGGATCAGTTAGGGTACCTCGGGTTTGTAGTTGATGCAACAGGTCTGAGGCCCCAACCAGCTAAGGTGGATGTCATTTAGAAGATGACTACACCAAGCATTAAACGAGATATAAAAGGTATTTTTAGGGATGGTTGGCTACTATCGTCGCTTCATATTTAACTTTAGTTGTATTGGAGGTCCACTGTTTGAGTTATTAAAGAAAGATGCCACATGTCATGATTTTAACCAGATGTAATCCTCCAATGATTTAACATTATTTGGAATGATATAGCCAATCCTGGAGGAATGGTTTATTGACTGAGTTTCATGTTAATTGGTTCAATTTGCTGGTTAGTTGCTCCCCAATTTGGGTTGAGCCAAAATTAGTATTCTGCCGAGTTTGGTATTTTAGGTTTGAGTGGGGACAATTGGTGGCCCCAAATTAGTTTAAGGATCACAGGCGACTAATAGCTGAGGATGATCCAATCTGTCAGCAGGATCAGTAGTTGATGCCAACGGCCATTCATGGTCTGTTGTGGGAATTCCAGTGGAAAGCCAATATATTGCTTCAGACATTTGCTGCCTGTACTGATCTGATGTTGGCGGATCCAACAATTATCTTTGAGGTGGCCAAGGTTGTTTCTGGTGCCTCATTTATTATTAAAATAAGAGGATAATAGATGTCATCAAGATGCTGAGATATTCTGAGTCAAAGTGAGCAACTGAAGTGGTTTCTGGTGAAATTATATTAACTCAAAGATCAAATACAAATTTGACATTTATTTGGATTAATTATTTATATAGTTCACCGGTGACTTAAGGATGAGGATGAACCAAAACTAATTTGGATATCGGGAAGGATGGAGCAAGAGGGTCAACGCCAGGGAAGAGAATAGAGTAGAAGAAGAGGAAGTGTAAGAAGAGAAGTGGTTGGCTGGAAGAACCAGTGGAAGAGCCGATAGGTTGGTGACAGGCACAGTAGCCCTTTTATAAATAGTATAAATACCTGGCGCTTCCTTCTCAATAAATATCTCCCTTTGCCTATTCTACCTTTTGTTATAAGTTTATATTTATTTCGTTGGTTGTAGTTTAGGTCAAAGAGGATCCCCAAAATGGCATGGGTGACATGCCAAGGGGTTAGCTGGCGCTGCTATTCCCTGACGCCTAAGGCAAAATGGCAAGGGCTGACCAGTCCTCATACTGGTTATCCTGCCAACTAGCAGAGCCCATAGTCAATTTTCTGACACCACGTTTGTATGGATGGAACACTGTCAACGCTCCTTTGATACTCTTCAAACAGCATTGATTGAGGCACCTGTGCTACGTTATCCAAATTTTAAAAAGGAATTTATTGTACAGATGGATACTTCTCTTTCCGCTGTGGGGGAAGTTCTGTCTCAAAAAGATGATGAGGGGGAGGAGCACCCAGTGGCATATTGCAGTCAAAGTCTGAATAGCCATGAACAAAATTATACTGTGACCAAGCGGGAGTGCTTAGCAGTGATTTATGCATACAAGCAATTTCAAGTTTATTTTCATGGTGTAAAATTTAAACTTGTAACGGATCATGCCTCATTACGCTGGCTGCAGAACCTTAAGGAGCCTGAGGGTCAGTTAGCATGATGGGCCTTTAAACTACATGCTTACAATTTCGAGATTCTTCACTGACCAGGAGCAAAGCACCAGAATGCTGACTGCTTGTCAAGGCTACCAACTATTGCTGTTACAGTGAATTTGAACAATATTATGTATGACAAGATGCTGAGCGGAAAATATGATGATGAACCACCCCAAATCATCAAGGTGTTGAATGAAATGCGAGCAAATACTTTCCAGCGGAATGGAGAGTTGTAAAAGCGGATTGGTGATTCCACAGTGAATTTCCCTTGACCTTCAATGTGGCCTAACACTATCATGAGCGCACATAGGGCAGTTGGGCATGGTGGTGTGCACAAGATGTTGGAATTATTGTGACCTCGGTATTACTGGGAAAGCATGAACTTTGATGTGCTTGACGCTATCTCCTCTTGTCACCAGTGCCAAGTGGAAAAGCTGTTTCACCGGAAGACCTCATATCAGTTAGTAAAGCCGCACTTCACTTGGCATACTGTTTCCATTGATGTCGTCAGCCCTCTGCCAATGGGAGCTAACTGATCCAAGTACATCCTGGTGGCGATTGACCACTTGACCAGGTGGGTTGAGGCAAGGGCCATTCAGGATCTGGGCGCGGTTACTGTGGCTAAGTTTGTAATGGAATGCATCATTCAGCGTCATGGCTGCCCACAGTTTATTCTTACTGACAATGGCACTAATTTCACATCTCACATACTTCCTAAACTCAACGAAATGATGGCCATCCACAGGGTACTAACAACTCCATATTACCCTGAGTCCAACAGAATGGTTGAACGGGTCAATGGGACCCTGGTGAACATTATCTGAAATAGGTTGCTGATAGGCCTTCCAATTGGAGTACCCTTCTTTCCACCGCGGTGTTTGCCTACAACATTAGCTACCATTCTACCACAGGGAAAAGCCCATTCCAATTGCTTTATGGATGGCACCCCGCTTTGCCTGCGCTCCTATATGCTTGTGTAGATGACACCGGTGGAATGGATCTGCAACGCTATTTGACCACTATAATGAATATGCTGATTAAATTACAAACTGAAGTGTATTCGTTCAGCTTAGCCAAGAAAATCAAAACCCAGGCTGCTGATCAGGTACAGCGAAGTGGCATGGCACAATTCAAAGATGGATACATGGTTCTATTCCACGATCAACATGGGTTTGGGTGGAAACACAAGTTGGCCAGTATTTGGATTGGGTCATTTGAAGTTATCGAGAAGACTAGTATGGATGTGTATACTATCAAGGACCCTACTGGCGGTTGGATCATTAACTGAGTTCAAAAAAGTTGTCTCTGACCATAAAAGCAATAGGAGCCTTAATGTCTAGTCAAGGAGGTGGTAATGTCGCGATTCCAATATGACTGGACAATAAGCCCAAGGCCACCATGGCGAAATGTATGGAATCCATTAAATCAAACCGGTAATAGTAATTTAAGCGCTTCAAAATAAGGCGATATTGTATTACTGGGAAATCTGTTGAATTGGGCAAATGTGAATTGATGAATGAACAATTGGTGAAACCAATGAGATACGGTGAAGTGAATTACTAAGCCATGAAAGAAATACCATCTGAAGTTGCTACAATACCAGCAGGATGAGATAATCAGGAGGTTAAGTTATTAATAAGTTTTTAGTGCGCGGAACAGAAGGAAGCTGCAACAGCTAGGATAATAAATAAAAGAGTATAGTGGGAGCGAGTGCTCCACATTTAACATATTATATTAGTTTATTTATGTTGGTTAAAGGGCAATGATCCTCAAATCATTAGTCCTATTGCTCAGTGGGTCGAACCCTGTGCAATTGCATTTTCAGCATATCTTCACGGACACACCAATTTTTATAACAGCAATGTTTGGCTCAAATTGAGATTTAGACCATGATTGATATACTTCACCATACGTTCCTTCCATGATATTAATTGTTAGTCCTGTCAGGATGATTAATTGATCTCTAGATGGTATAGTAATGTGCTGATTTGACCAAAGTGGGATGCCCTTTGACTCATTGATCTGGGTGGGTAATGCTTTTATCTTTTACCGCAGTTTGTCATACTCAATCAGGACTACTCCATCTTTGTAGGTCAGATTTATGAATAATCTGGGTTTCTTTTTCTAAACTGCTTTATTCCGATTTTTTTAAAATGAGATAACCTGGCCAATCATGGTGAGAGTGTCATCTTTATGTTTAGTAACAACTCCATATCTCCTTAGGAAATCAGTCCCTATTAAAATATTATAGTTTGTATTCAGCAACACTGTAGCAGGTGCTGTCACTACAATAGATCTGAATCTGAGAGGTAGGGTACTGTATGCACTTAGCAATTTAGTTGTATATGCTCCAGCTGTACCGTATTCTTGACAGTGGGCAACATTGGGCGCAATTTTCAACTTTTTAACCAACTTTGTGCTGACTGTATTGATAAGAGCACCACTATTGATGATGGCCTAAACCCACACCTTGTTTACTACTATATCCACACAAGTACATTCTGAGTAGTTAACAGTGGTATTTATTGTGTGAATACTGTGACTGCTGCCCAATTCCAGGTGTGATTTCAGACTTGAGCAAATATTTGGGAAGTTTTCTGCTAAAGTATCATGGGAATGGCTATTTGTACTTTTTTAAGCGAAGGTAGGACAGTTGAACATCTGGGTTGGAGGTCTAAACCCTGATCAATAATCTGTTTTGCGTAAGGTTTTGATACCTCTGCTTGGGCTTCCTTGGTAGTTTTCATGAGTTTAGTAGCTTTTGCTGTGGCCTAAGTAGTGACCATTATGACATCATTAGCCACAATATTATGGATGTTATCTTCAGCGACATCTTCAGCCCTAAAGATCTCGCTAGGTTCAGGTGTTATGGTTTGAACATTGGTGGAGTTAGAGTATTCCGCCTCTACTACACTACTCTTTTCCCGCCTCACTATCACTGTTGAATTCTAGAGAAACGTTAACCCCAGGTGTTGGGATTCGACCTGCTCCCAATCAATCTAATTTGAATTTCCCTACTTCTGATACCTCTCCAAATTTTCCTCTAATGGAGCCTTATTTTCCGCCCCTTAATCAATTTGTTAAAAGGAAGCCTGCTATCGACTCCCCACCTGATCAACATCAGGATGCTGAAGATCTTGCTGGTGGAGGACGTCGCTATCCTGAAAGGATTAGGAGGAAAACCTCGCCTATAAATATACGCGCCTTTTCTTAAATAAAGTCACGTTTTTATCCCCAATTTGTCCTTATTTTTACTTATTTCTAGAGCCTCTGTTCAGCAAGCTCCTCTTTGGCCATCAGCTTCACCGGTTTTATATAATAGGTCCCTCGTCACCTATTCTCAAACTTATAGCAAGTTACCAGCCTCTACGTTTAGGATTCTCAGCTTTCCCCGTTGTCTGCTCACTGCGGGACATTTTTCCCATCCATTTTGGTATACTTCAGAGGAACTATTGCCCTCAGCTACCCTATCCTGAAAAATTAATTGGTGCTCCCTGCCAGGTACTCTCCTGAGCTACCTGGTGAATAAATATATTCACAATGGATGATTCTCTCCAAGACTCTACTTTGCCACTTACTGAAATATCCAGCGTCACCCAATGGGTAAACTCCATTGGAAATCGCTACCCTGAGAACAATAAACTCAAGTTTATGCAACTCCATGCTATGCTCAATATCTCTATTCTAGCCCTAGAACCCCAAAACTATCATTTTCAGCCTACAGGTGTTGCTGATACTATTAATCAATTAATTCTAGATGTCCTTTTCCCCAGAGATTGCTCCCATTGTAAAAAAGCCTCTGCAGTTTCTGATAATATGCAAGCGCTATATGAATCTGCCATCTTATCTGGCTCCAAAGTAGGAGTATCTTTCACAGAGCGATATTTGCAACAGTTTGTGCACCCTACCATTCACCATTTAGTCCAAATGATGGGGATCCACCATCAAGAAATCTTGCAACAGTTTACCTTGTCACAATAGTTACACTCCTACCTCCTAGATTTCTACAACTCGGCTTCTCCATTTGTAAGAGATAACCGTGAGGCTATTCTTGAGAATCGCGCCCAACTTATCTCTATTCAAAACCAACTCTCCCAACTGGATGTGGGAGTGGCTAGCCTGCTTCACAAGGAAGTATCTACCCAATTTACTGAGACCACCACAATTATTGAGAGTCAGTTGCAACAAGCTATTACCAACCTCGCCAGTCAGATTAATGCTTTTACCAAACAAACTTTTAAATGAATAAGCCAGATTGAATCAACAATCCAACCAGCGTTTAATGTTTCAAGCGTGCCTGAGGTTCCAGAGTCCCCTGGCCCTGTGGGTCCCCCAGGCCCCCCGGGGAGCAAGGATCAGCTGGTCCCACAGGAGTGATGGGGCCCCCCTGGTTGGGATGGAAGTGAAGGGCCACCTGGGCCAGCTGGCCCCCCTGGATATGGTCATCCTGGTACTCATGGGCCTCCTGGTCCTCCGGGTTTGACTGTGTACTTACCTTCCCCTCCAGAGGATCCTTCCTTGAATAGCCGCCTTCTTACTCCCAAATGAAATCTTGAAAATATTGCTTGAAGCTGTTGGCTAACTCGCTCTGGAGAACCTATTGATCCAAATCTTACTGTTGATGCAATTAAGGACGGGTTCTTAACTTTTACCATATTTAAGATTCTCTCACTGGCGATTTAGCTCACCAAAAAGAAAAAATTGTTAGGTTGGAGCAAGACAATTATGAGCTCTGAACCCTAGTTCAAAATCTACGTGTCAAAATGGAATCAATACGCAACAAACTTCAACAAAAAGCATCCACTGAGTCTCTAATTGCCCAAATTGGGGCTCTTCAAGACGATCTGAACCATCTTAGACAACAAGCTGATTTGAATAGGTTTTCTGTGCCTCTGTCCGAATCTGAGCTATCCAAATTCAATTGACTTAGCCCAGTAGGCGATAATGTTATATAAGCTCCCATGGGAACTACATTTAAACCTTCTTTTAAAAACAAGTTCACCTCAGGGGAAGAAAGTATTGCTTCATTTCTATATATTTATGAGAACGCAATAAAAGAAGCTCCTGATTGACAAAAGATTAAATACTTACCCCCTTGCCTTAGTAGATCCACCCAAGAAATTATGGTACCCCACCTCATGAGATGCAGCACTTGGGCTGAGGTGAAATCTGCGCTTATTAAAGAATTTGGTAGTGGTCTCACCTTTGCAAATCAGAAACAGGCCTTTATTAGTATTAAATTAAGACGTGGCGAATCTCCCACAGAGTTTGCTGCTCAATTCTATGCTGAGGCTTAGACATTGGTAACTAATAACTGCCTCACTCTCAATGATGCTGTTGTTGCCATTCTGTATGCTTTAGAGTTTAACCCGCAGCTCCATTTTCACATGGCTTCCGTTAAACAAAACTTTACTTCTATTTTAGATATTAAGGAGGCCCTTCTTGAAATTCCTACTTCTGTATTTACTGCCGCTCCTGCTTCCATTTTCACCTCACATCCTTGGATTCATTTGGTGAACAACAATGAGTCTAGAAAAACCCGAGCTTGACCCAACTGCACCTATTGTGGCCGTCGCAACCACACCATTCAGCATTATTGGACAAAAATGGCCGAAGAGAAAGCAAAAGAGGGGTCAGCATAGGGTGAGAGGCTCCCTTTGCTGACAACTTTACTGCGCCTTGAGAACAATCAGTTCATACTGTTTCCACTGACCTTGTTGGCCCTAGTGCTCCTGAAGAGGAAACCCCTATTGAGCCTTCCGTTGATATTAAACCTAGCGATACTTCTTATTGTCCTCTCTCTAAGTTGGCCCCTGCAGCTATATATTCTATCCCAGCTCAGTGGGGAGTGACGGTAACCCATATTGAAGTGGTGGTTCGCAAGGTGAAAGTTCTTGCTATTGTTGACTCTGGCTCTCTGATTAACATCATTTCTTCTTGACTAATCAGAAAAATTAAGATTCAGCCTGATCATAACCATTCTTCAGAATATGGGACCGCTGGTACTGCATATGCTCGAGCTATAGGTGCTTACTCCCACTTGTCCCTAAAGTTAGGCGGCCTACAGCTCTCTATCCCTGCTGTAGCCTTGAATAATAGCTATGACCTCCTATTGGGCACTTGGTTTCTTATGGAACATGATGCAATTATTAATTTTAAGGATAATTTCATTTCTATATTAGGATACCGTGTCCCTTTACTTTTAACTTCTGCTCTCAAGAAAAAAAGGAAGCGGAAGTT
Source organism: Massospora cicadina (assembly GCA_022478985.1). NCBI lineage: Eukaryota > Fungi > Entomophthoromycota > Entomophthoromycetes > Entomophthorales > Entomophthoraceae > Massospora > Massospora cicadina. The sequence goes on from JAKSZP010012062.1 coordinate 18,440, forward strand.
GAGGATGTGCCTGCTCAAGTTTCCTAGTTCCGTTGAGCATTTAGAATATCATGTGTTGGGGTCCAAAGTTAAGTTGCCCCCTCCCATGGTCAAGGCTGAGGAGGGGATGCCTTTACAATCTCCCTAAGTCCTTACCATACCTCCGCAGGCCCAAATCCTGGTAGACACTGGGATACAGTTGGTTCCCCCTCCTGGTCATTTGCTTGAGATATCTAGTTTACCTAATCCTTCTGTATTCTAAGCTCTCCCCTATCCAGGGGTTTTAGATCCCGCTTATCAAGGCACTGTCACTATTCTTTTAGCCAACCTCTCCCAGTCTCCTAAAGTCATTGAGCTGAACCAACCTATCGCTTATGTCCACCTCTTACCTTATGACCAGGTGATGGGGGTTCATGGCATTGGGACCCTTCGTGACTTTAGGTTAGAGGAGCCTCCTGTTGTTGTGCAGTGCCTGTACAAATTGGTTCTGATTTGTCAGCTGAACAAAAAGCGGCTGCTGAATCTTTGATTGATGAGTATTCAGATATTTTCTCCTTGGGCCCTCACGATTATGGCCATATGCAAGGCATTCAACTCCAGGTCAATACTGGAGATGCTGCTCCATTTCGCTCTTGACCTTATCACAAATCAAAAACTGAAGAAGCCCAGGTTACCCTCAAATTAAAGCAATTGCTCGATGCTGGCCTCCTTCAACTGTCACGTAGTCCCTGGTCCTCCCCTCTCCTGTTGATTAAGAAGAAGGATGGGAGCCATTGTGTTGTTATAAACTATTGATGATTGAATTCCATTATGCGCAAGAACAGCTACACTTTACCCTGCATTAATGACTTCTTACGCTCCTTATCTGGCTCCCAATACTTTTCTGCGATGGACCTGAACAGTGGCTACTGGCAGATTGATCTTTCTGCTGAGGATCGTGTCAAGTGTGCCCTCATTTCCCATGAAGGGTTGTCTGAGCCCACCCATATGCCGCAGGGGTTATGAAATGCCCCTGCTACCCTCCAACGGGCTATGGACCAGTTGTTTGGGGACCTTAAACTCATGTGTGTGTTAGTATACCTTGATGATGTCACTGTCTTCTCCCAAACATTTTGCACACCTCGATTATCTTTGTCAGGTATTTCAGTGACTACAAGAGGCCTCCTTAAAGCTAAAAACCTCTAGATGTAAATTCTTTGAATGAGAAATGGAATTTTTAGGACACAAGGTAATAAGGCAAGGTATCCTCCCCATCCCAGATAAGGTCTCTGCCATTGAACGCATGCTCGCTCCAAAGAATTTGCAAAACATCCAAGTCTTTCTAGGAATGGTGGGCTACTACCGCCAGTTTATCTCTCACTTCGCTGACCTTTCTGAACCCTTAGTTGAACTCCTACACAATAATGTGCCCTTCTTTTGGGGCCCTGAACAACAACAGTCCTTCGATTCCTTACGCACTGCCTTGTCATCAGCCCCTGTCTTAATACACACCTAACTTTGAGCAACCTTTTGTTCTCTTCACTGACGCCAGTGACACCGCTGTAGGCGCCATCCTTTCCCAGTTAGACCAAAACCAAGTTGACCACCCGGTTGCCTATTTTAGCAAGACGTTAACCAAGGCAGAGCGTAATTACTCAGTAACTGAACGTAAGTGCCTGGCAGTTTTACTTGCTATAAAACACTTCCACCCCTATTTGTATGGTAAACATTTTACAATAGTTACTGATTATTCCTACCTCCATTGGTTTTGAGAAATGAAAGATCCCGATTGGAGGTTAGCAAGCTTGGCCCTCAGACTCCAAGATTACTATTTTTCTATAGTTCACAGAGCCGGCGCCATTCATCAAAATGTGGATGGGCTATCTCGCCTCCCTATTTTACATGTAACTATTCCTGAAGAAGATCAACTTTTCGAGCTTCTCCCTAACCTTAGATTGTGGTTTCAAGAATCTCCAGACATTCAAGCCCAATTAAAGAAGATGGCTGCTAACGCTAAAGTCATTGATGGCGTCTTGGTAAAACAGGTTGGCACCGCTTTTCTGACTTATCTCCGCCCTTCTCTTCGGACTGAAACTATCATGGAAGCCCATAAGACCCTTGGGAATGGGGCTGTAAAGAAAACCCTTGAGTGGCTAAAAACCAAATGCTATTGGGAGAATATGGATGAGTCTATTCATGATGTTTTGGAAAGTTGCTTCACCTGCCGTTCCCAGGACAAATCTAATCCTTGCTTTGAATTTGAGCTCGTAGCCCTGGGGCCCCTTTTGATACTGTTAGCATTGATGTTGTAGGTCCACTACTTGTGGGTGTCTATGGCCATCGCTATATTATCCTTGCCATTGACCACCTAACCAAGTTGGTTGAGGCCACTTCAGTCCCTCACGCTACTGCTAGAGCTACTGCCCTCTTCCTGTACCAACACGTATTTTCCCATCACAGTTGCCCGCGGGTACTTTTATCAGACAATGGCAAAAATTTTATTTCCTCTATAGTCCAGGAATTAACTTCTTTGCTAGGTATAAAGCACCTCTTCACTACACCATATCACCCCGCCACCAATGGCGCGGTAGAGCGTGCTAATGGTACTTTAATTTCCATTCTACAAAAATTAGCTGCTTCAGACCCTGTGCTTTGGAATGATTTTTTCCCTAGTGCCTTATTGGCCTACCAATTTAGCTATCACAGGATAATTAAGATGTCCCCTTTCCAAGCTCTATATGGGCGCGAGACTATTTTGCCTTCCAGTCTTCAATCTATCCTCGCATCAGCTAATCTAAGTAATGTAGAGCTTACCCTGCAACGGCTAACTGATGAGATCATACATCTTTAAGCTATGGCCAATGAATCTATCAAAACTATCAATTTTAGAGAAGGAGTTCGAGCCAATGAGCACCGTCCTGCGCTCCCTGAATACTCTTTAGGAGATCTAATCTTGTTCTATCACCATCGCCCTGGGGGCAGGAGCCATAAGTTTGCCACCACTTGGTCTCGTCCTTATTAGGTGATACACCGTAGGGGCCCTGAATACTCTATCACTGCTACTGGTACTGGCACAGTAGTTAATCACGTCCACAGCCATTTTATGCGCAAGTACTATCCCCCTCAGCAAGATCTTGAGGGGGGTGTTGTTGGGATTTGACCTGCTTCCAATAAATCTAATTCGAATTTCATTACTTCTGATACCTCTCCAAATTTTCCTCTAATGGAGCCTTATTTTCCGCCCCTTAATCAATTTGTTAAAAGGAAGCCTGCTATCGACTCCCCACCTGATCAACATCAGGATGCTGAAGATCTTGCTGGTGGAGGACGTCGCTATCCTGAAAGGATTAGGAGGAAAACCTTGTCTATAAATATACGCGCCTTTCCTTAAATAAAGTCACGTTTTTATCTCCAATTTTTCCTTATTTTTTTACTTATTTCTAGAGCCTCTGTTCAGCAAGCTCCTCTTTGGCCATCAGCTTCACCAGTTTTATTATAATAGGTCCCTCGTCACCTATTCTCAAACTTATAGCAAGTTACCAGCCTCTACGTTTAGGATTCCCAGCTCTCCCCGCTGTCTGCTCGCTGTGGGACATTTTTTTTTTTTTTAGTACTAGATGGTCCGCTGTGGGACATTTTTTCCCATCCATTTTGGTATGCTTTGGAGGAACTATTGCCCTCAACTACCCTATCCTGACACCAGGTTTTTTGTCAGACCATCTGTAGCATTGGCTAGCAAAATTCCCTCTTTGACCACAGTTTTGACATGTAATTGGCTCTGTTTGCTTCTTTTGCTCAAATTTTTGATTCTTAGTTCGGAAATTTTTCCCCTGGTTGGACATAGTGTTTCTTTTTGGACCTGAAGATTGGAATCTTTGCTGATCCTTGGGCCAATTAGGGATATCAAAACTATGGGAACAGCTTCTCATGTAATTGGTAAGCCCTTGGGTTTCCATGTTTCCATTAAATGTAGGTATCATGACATTTTGCAGTTCATGGAAGGGCATAACTGTGTGTTCCATTGCAGTCTTAGTGTTTAACTTATAAATGCGTTGCACCCAAGCAGAACTTGTGCCTCATAGATAAACCTGTCCACAAAGTCCTTGATGGTCTCATTATGCTTGAATTCAATATTAAGAAGCTCTCTTTTTTGGGCTTCTAATTTCCCAGGCCCTCCAAACTGTTTTGTCGCTGCAATTTTAGCATCCATATAGGACTAATTATCACCCAAATAGGACATAACGAGGTCACAGCTATGGGCATTGAGTGAGTTGATCAGTACTGATACTTTTGCATGGTCTGATGCTCTCCGCATTGATTTTTCAAAAAGCTTGAGGAAAGAGTGAACGTTCCCTTCCTTATCAAAATTTGGTAAATTCAATGGCTTAAAGATATCTCGCCCTGTTTTGAACATAGGGGTTGAACTTCTTCTTGAATGTCTTGGTGTATCATCGTTTAGAATCAGCCCTCTTTCCCGTTGGGGATTATCAGGAGTTGGAATTGATGCCAGAACTCTAAACATAGGACAGATGTTTGAAATATTGGTTTCTGCATTGGTAGCAATTTTCAATGATTTATTTCATACTATTTCTCCAAAATAATGGATTATGATGCTTGAATTCAGCCCTTAGTTGTTTTTCCAAACTTTTTTTTTGGCCAAATGGGAAAATCTTTTTCCTATTTCTATTTTGTTAAGGCTGGATGAGCACTGTCAGCTCTGTTTTTTGAGGGATTCAAATTCTTTTATTAAGGTTGTCATACTCCTCTTCAAATAAAGCTTGATTGGAAGTTATGCTTTTAATATCTTTGGCCATATTGTCTACTTAGGAATTTGCAGTTGATAATTGTATTCTTAGTTTCCAATTCTACTCAGTAATTCCAGTATTTCTTGCCTGCAATATTGACACCACAGTCCAATTTTTTGAAAATTCCTCTTTGATCTGGGCATCCTCCTCGTCCCTATTTGGGACGGCTGGTTTTGCTGCATTGTGTTTGATGTTTTTGTTTACATTATCCAGCTTGGCCCAAACATAATTTTCAAAATCATTGTGCTTTGCATTTAACTCCAGGTGATTTCTTCAGCCCAAAGTGGCATGTATGGTGAGTCGCTCTGACTGAAATAATAGATAAATCAGAATGATTTTCCAGTTTTTGACAGCGGATATTCATATTTTGTACCCATTTGTGCAATAGCCCATGGTGAGCAAGAACTTCTGCAGCTATCTTTGGGACTCCTTCATTTAGAAGCTCCTTGAGGGTGTTTAATCACCCATTAGCTCCATTGGCAAGTCCGTATTATCTACAATTTCTTTTTGGACTTCAGTAAAACTGGAATTTAGTTTTTCCAGTAAAGCATTTTGGGAAAATTGTTCCTCACCTTGCAAATGGTAGATTTCTGTGAGTTCCAGATTTTTATACAGCAAGGATTTGCTGGGTATGCTTGATTGAGGGTTGAACAAAGTTAACCAGGAATTTGTTAATTAATTGACTGTCTGTGAGACGTTTGGCAAGAGATGCCATGGTCGCGTCACAGTATTTCATGTATATCTCCATCTTGAGCGCCTGGTCTTTAAGGTAATAGAACTGGCCAAAGGAGGGATCGATTTATGAAGTACCAATCCTAAAGCCCTGATATAGAGTTTCCAGTATAGCTTTTACACTTACAGATGTAAGGTCAATCGGGCTTGTATCTACATGATCTCCCCCCATTGTGATAAGCTCCAGGGAGTAGGAGATACCCACATCAGAGCCTTGGCGGCTGGTATTAAAATATGAAAATTCCTTGTCACTAGTTTCCATCTCGCTGTTGCTTTCTTGTCTGGCTGAATCTGCCAGAAATTGGTTGTGTGGGTCCATTTTGAAGAATGTTACCAATTTTGAGTGAGAATCAGTTGTTAAATTCTGAGGATTGCTCTCTTCATAAGTTACATCCTGCATGCTTAACTGGTACAAAGTTCAGCCTCTCTCGATAGCACTAGGTACTCCCATTTGGGAAGTCCATGTGAAAGTGCTATCATGCCAATTATAAAGATTGACATATGACTTTCGCCCTAGGGCGGGAAATTGATTACGTTTAACATCTATTTGTCCATAGGATTTGTAGACATTATCTTTGGGTCGATCCCCAAACAATTTTTTATGCTGATTAATAAGGTTGGTCCCAATTAGTTGGGACTAATTGCCAAGTTTTAGTGCAGTGACAATCAGACTGTATCTGCGAGTGCTTCAAGCCCGAGCTTTTGATAGAATATTTGGATTGAATTGATGTTGATATAATTGGCCTAATCTGTGTAATTGCAATAGGCTTTAAGTTGAGAATGAGAGTATTACCACTAGCATTTGGAGGATAATTGGCCCAATCTGAGATTGACAAAGGGTTTGCTTTTGGTCAAACACCAGAATCTGACAAGTGCCTTGCTGCACCTTGCGCCACTGCCACCAAAATTTCACACCACCCTGCCATAACCAAACAAATCCCCCATGCTCATATTACAGCGGCACCTGAGCATTTGTTTTTGGCTCAGGTGGATAATGGTCACCAAATTTGTCCCTTCTGTTTTGGACTCAAACATTCAAAATAATACTTCCCCCAAGCAACTTCCTCTATTGTGGCTTCTGAGCCATATTCAGCAGATTATAAATGGGGCATTTTGTTGCCTCCTCCCACTCAACGTTCTCATTTGATGAACCAGAGTGGGAAATTGTCCCCACCAAATCAACTGCCCACATTAGCCCACCAAGCTTAACCCATGCCAATCAGAGTCTGGCCTGGACCACCATTCACACCCAAGCAGCCCATTCAACTCCTACCTACCCTAATTCTATATCCACTAATCATGTGAACCAAAATTCATGGGACCAATTGACCAAGATTGACAAATCAGATAACATTATCACAAATGAGAAATCTGGTGACCTCTTGGCCAACTCAATTATTGTTAAACTAAATTTTACAATTTTGATTTTGACAAAATACCATCCCACAAGAGATTTGCTCCAAAACCCAAAACCATACCCTACCAAAGTGACCACCAACTCACCTTGGCAGCGGTGGCCTCACCCCATTGCTAGACCTCCGCAAAGCAGTGGACCAATCAGTTGCTCAATTTAACAAAGGGCTTAGCATAATCAACTACCCCTCTGTTTTCCCTGAAGCAGCACGGAGCAAAATTAAAAATTTGTATAATGATGAAGCTGCTGTCATGCATATTGCAAAACTATCAGATTTTGACCTATCTGATAAAAACACCTGACAAAATACAACCAATATTTACCAACTTCTAAAGCCCACATTCAAGCTGAACATTATGTCACAGATGAGGAAGTTAACCAATTTTTCACCCACATCCACCCCAACCACACTAGTGCCACAATGCCCTGGCTCTCTGCTTTTGTCTGTTTCTACAATGAGACTGATTCTGTCATGAAGAATATGTCTGTAGAAGAGCTTCCAGAACCCCTCACCCTTTGTCATGGTGGGTTATCAGTATTCCACTCCCCGCCAGGTTTGGAGGCTTTATTTTATGGATTTATTGTTCCATTCATTCATTCATTTGGTTCTTTTGCTCATCGAGTATTGGTAACGTCCATCCCCTGGTCAGCTGACCTCAAATGAATTTAAATTTAAATTTAATCTTTTGTGTTAGGTAAATATACTAATAAAGAAGGTTACAAGATACCACAAGTAAATTTCTTTGTAGTTTTTTCATCTAACTCCTATAAAAACATAAATAACCCTAAGCAACTTTCTTTTACCGCTCAAAGTCACTTTTGAGCGATTTTAAATTCAAATATTTATTTATCCACAGCCATCTGCCCAAACCTATTCTTTGATGTCCTTGGCTCCGCCGCCTGCCACCCCAGTGTGGGGCAGCAGTGCACCCCCACCTAGCATTTTCTGCCCCGCAGGCAAGCGCATTTGGATGGGCTCAAACAGCCCGCCCACTGCTTCCAACCGTTTTGTCCCCCTCACGGGACTTAGCGCTCCACATGGCGCGCGTCCACCCTTCTCGCCCCCATCCTCTCGCCCTCCCTCGCTCTGCCATTCGCTATTGCCTTAGAGTGGACTATGGGCGTTTGTTCCCATATTCTGATAAGGAAATTATTGACCTAGCCACTGAGGCCTTTGCGCCAGCTGGCTTTATAGACTTCCGCCCTTTTAAGGGCTACTTTGACGTTGGGTTCCAATCTGAGGAGGATGCTGAAGCGGCAGCACAAACTCCTCTAATTTATAAAAAAAAACCCCATTCCCACAACCTGTACTCGCCTCCCTTCAGACACCACGCTGGTGGTATCCTTTGCAAATCTCCCATCCCACCTTCCACCCCAGGTTTTGTATGACCAGTTGGTCGCAGGGCTCATGGCTTATGGCACTCAGCCCAACCTCATCTTTGCCATTCCATCTGGTGTGGAGCGCCTTGCTGCTCCTCAGGCAACAGCCACCATCATACCAAACCACCCTACCATAGCCCAACAAATCCCACTCCGCGCTAGTGTGGCTGCAGCGCCTGATCATTTTTTTTGGGCTTGAGTCAATAATGGTAGGCAGATTTGTTCCCTCTGCTTTGGCCTCAACCATGCAAAAAGAGCGTGCCCTCAGGCTAAGTCCGCTGCTGCGGTTTCTGAGCCCCCCTCTGGAGGTTCAGTATGGGGCACTTTGCTGCCCCCTCCCACCCTCCAATCTTGTTCAGTGGGCCACATGGAAAATCAGCCCCCCCAAAACCTCCAGCCTCACTCTCCCACCTAAATCTACCCCAGACAATCAGAGCAATGCTTGGACCACCATTGGCACCCAAGCAGCTGCCCATTCGCCCAATCCCACCCGCCCAAATTCGAACGCCACTATTCCAGTAAACCAAAATCCATGGGATCTATTGGCTGAAACTGACAAATCAGGTAATGTCCTCATTAGTAAGCATACAGGTCAACCTCTCTGCCAAGGCGATTATGGTTGAAATATTTTTCCTTCCTGACTTTGATGAAACCCCTACCCCTCGCCATTTTGTTCCTCTGCTTAATACAGCCCCCTTCCAAAGTGATCACCAGCTCGCCTTGGCTGCGGTGGCCTCTCCTCACTGCCCAAAACTACGCACCGCGGTGGCCCAGTCAGTGGCTCAGCTCCAGCATGGCCTTCCCGCCCTCTTCTTCCCCCCAACTTCCCTGAATCACCCGCAGTGACATCTCAAAACTATTCGATGATGCTGAAATTGCTGTTATGAATGTCACAACGATTGCTTCATTCAACCCTTCAGCCAAAATCACCCGCCACAGTATCTCCCTTTTCACCCAACTTCCTGAAGCCCGCAAAGAAGCTGAAGTTCTCCTCGCAGCTTTTGTTGAAACACTTTCCCATTGTTATCTTGATGTGGAAGAGGAAAACTCCTACTATGCTGACCTCAACCCCCACTATGCGGATGCCCCAACACCCTGGCTCTCTGCTCTGATCTGTTACTGTAACCAACATCCCATTATCAAGGTGGGTCTTTCTGAAAACTAACCCCCCAACCCCTCCTCACCCTCTGCCATGGTGGGTTAGCAGTTTCTGCTTCCCACCTGGTTAGTAGTTTTGTTTTGTCATTTTGAGTGTTGTGTTTGGTACTGTTATCCCCTTGTTGGCGTACCTCGAATAAATCAAATAAATTGATAAATAACCCTAAGCATATTAGTCTTCATCAATAATTAATTAAAGTAAGCATCCTTTATCAGGTTTAGGAATTCTAAAATAGTTGTGTTGCTTTCTTGATGCTAACCCAAAAATCTCACAATATGACAGGTGCAGTATGATTAGTACTTCATGTCTGCTTAAGAGAGAGGATGTCAAAGTTGTCCTTCTAAGTTCACTAATTAATTTTTTATCATATTTATATTAAACAAGGCAGGTTGACCGTGGGACAAATATACCATGACAAGTTTTTTTTAAGCCTATGCTGTTTTAAAAATTGTTTCAGTTGAAACCCAACCCAGATTTGAGCAGGAACTACCCCGCTATGCTATCACTCCTCCTCTTTATCATATTTAAATGTTATAATTGTGGTGACAGATTGTACTGTCAGACAATTGGATGTTCGCAGAGTTGAGAAGAATAACTAGGTATCAAATAGTTTAGATCATATAAATATTTCCAAGTCTATCACTCAGAGAATTAGGTGAACTAATACAGAAGCTCACCATCACACTAATTTGAATTTAGTGCTGCCTCCTAAGAGAAAACAACCCCCTTTTATAGACCCAGAGGGGTTCCAAAGGGTGAAAATATTCTCTAACCCAATAATGATCTAGGGATACCTTTAATTGACTGAAATGTTTTTTTACCAATATGGATGATTGGCTAAAGTGTATTAAGCCATTACCTCTTAGATATGTCATTTCTGCTGCTGACCAATTACTCTAACTAAGACATACTAGAGTGAAAAATTTTAGAGAGTTTTAATAGGTTTATTTACTTTTAAAAACCAATCCTCACAATAAAAAAATCATTAATTATATTCAAAACGCGTCTGCTTAACTATAGTTTTAAATAATAACCAGAGTGATAGTAAATATGTGTCTTCTTGCAAGAGTTTTGAGATCTACACTAATATATCAATAAGTCAAAGGGTGCATATCTGAAAGCATTTCACGTATCAATTTCCAAATTGATGACCAAGTATTGCAATGGGGGGACTATGAAGCATGTCCAACATTGTGAGCCCAAAATTTAAAGTTAAAATCCCATTATGTGAAAGCGTCGCATGGACATAGTCTTGATCCAGTCAATGAATATAAGGTTTTCCTAGAAATAAGGGGTGTAAAAACCCAAGTTATAATAAATAAAGTATCTTTTATCAAATATCTTACTTGTTAATATTAAGTCTGTTTGTGGTCTACTTCTTAGTATCAAAATTTTTTGGACAGTTGCAAAGGTTTTTAGTACCCTTGCAACTGTTATATTGTTAAGTTCATGCAGCTAAGAAACTGAAACAGCTCCTTGCCAGGATTATAAAAAGTGGTGCTCATACAGGGGGCCCTGTATATCATAATCCATTATTTACAATCAAGGTGGAAGATGCTTCTATTGTTAGTGTAACAGGATGGATAAGAAATGGGGATGGTAAAAATGATGACTGTATGGATAGCCCCCCAACCATCACTCTTAAAGATGCTCAATTTGACTGCATGATTATACCAGAGACTTGAAAAATTACCTGGCAAGCTAAAAAAAGTGATTAGGAACCTGAATCAAGCATATAAAACCCTGGGGATATTGCTTCATGTGAAAAGGTTCCTTGGTGCAGGATCAACTGATGCTCCTCTAAGAAACTTAAACATGTTCAGACACATACAGTCAACTCACCAGCTTGACTACATACATTAAAAAGTCTGCACACACAGACATGTTTCATATTATACACCTGTTGGGAGTTCACCATGAAGAGTTGTAACGTCATTTAGTAAATTATAATACATTAAGACTGGATTATGACAACCCCTACAACTTGGCCTCTAGTCATGTAGGAAAGGCAAAATATGGAGTGAAAGAAAGCCTCAGATATAATATTCAGCTAAATGAGCAAATTAACACGATTGATACTGGAGTAGTGAAGTATGTGGAAGAGGTCATGAAGATCTTCTGTAAAGTATTGGATGTATCCAGCACTAAGACTCACTCTCTTCTTGAGGATTTTTCCAAGGAACTTACAAAGCATGAAGAGCAAACTCACAGTGAGCTGCTGTCTCAAGCTTCTACTTCTCATTAGGGTGGTGAACAAAGAATAGCCACTTTGGAACAACAGTTAGACCAAGCCTTGTCACATATAAGGGAGCTTAGTGGCGACCCTCTCAAGATTCTCATAGGTCTACTCCAGCTTAGAAAGCAACGTCTCTCAATTGGAAAAATAGTTAAAGTTGAAGGAATCCCTCAAAAGATGCCAAGTACATGGCTTGACAATTTGAGGAATGTGAGAAAAAATCCCAGGGTGGTAAGAACAAATTTGAAGGGGCTGATCTGCTAAAGGATGTGCTCACAAAGTTGTATCAAGTTGAGAATTATTATGAACAGGTCAAGGCTGACTTACGCTCAAAAGGATCCCACCCACCTAACAATGAGGGATTTAAGCAAATAGTAGAGGATCTTTAAAAGCGTGTTGGGGTGGTGAAAGCTGATCAACAAAACTTAGGTTCCATTTAATCTAATCTTCATTTTAAGGTTAGGAAGCTTAAAGGCCAGTTTACTGAACTTGCAGCTCACAAGCTTAAAATGGAGGCCAGAATGACTATGTAATGGACGTGATGAAAATAATGTCAGAAAATCGCTTTTCTGATAGTAGTAGGCACCGCTAGTGTGTCAGGCCAACCAGTATGGAAACTGGCTGATCCTTACTGTTTTGCTTTTACAGGCTTATTAACCCCCTACAAGTCCACGTCCAACCTACTAACCAAGAAGACCAACAACTTCGCCTTAGCCCCATAGTTTTTTTGGGAGTGCACCAGTGATCCTCAGCCCCCTTTCTGGGCGACCTGACCCCTTTCTCCCTCTCCCTCACGACCAACCACCAGCCCCTCTTAGGTGTGCACTGGAAAGTCCATCCCCATAATGGGGGTCCATAGCTTTCACGCTACACCATCATCATGGCTGACGGCCATCAGCCCCTCATTGTTAGTGGCCAGTTGGCCAAGTTCTCATTGAGGGTTCCTTGTAGGACTGAGATATGGGAGTTGGCAGCGTCAGCCACTCCAAGTGCATCACCCTGCACCTGCCTTGAGATCTCCAGTCCCACCCCTACCCATCTTAGTGGCTCTTGCTGCTTCAAATAAGTAAAGGTGGGCGAAGAAGAGATCTTTATTTGGAGGGAATTCTGAATATTTATACTCTAGGCTACTGGCCTATGAAACCTCTTGGTTATCCAAGCCGGAAATTCTGCCATATGTTAATTATACCAATAACAATTCACTTATAATCCTCTCATACTGATCACTGAATACTATTTTGACCCATCCTTGGCACAATTCACCGGTTAGTCATATATATAAAGTTCCTATTATTACATAGCTTTGAGAACCCTAGGCATAAGTCGCCAGCACTCAGATTTGGGGCAGCAAAATCATCTTCAGACATTTGCTAATGAATACATTGGTTTTAACAGAAAATACCATAATGACCCAAAATTTGGCAGTCAGTGTCAAACTAGGATTCCGCCAAACCTGAACAATTAGTATTTTTAGTCAACATCCACAGCACTAGTTGCAGGTGCCAACCTTTAATAAAATTACTATCAGGGATTATCCTCAGTACTTCAAAAGGGCTTAACCCACCCAAATGGGGAGTACCAATTGGCAAATATACCATGATAGTAATATTGATCTAGGCGATTAGACAAAAATCACACCTGACTAACTTAAACCCCTAATTTTGATATCATTTGGAGGAATACATCTGGATAAATTTCTGACAAATATTAAGACTGACTTGGAACTCCAGATGAATGAACACCCAGAACATAACCAGAATACCCTAGGTGAAGCCATCCATATTGATGGATGGGGAATGAAAAAGGCAGCATGAGGACAAGCCAAGGATTTCCATAATTGAAAATTATCGCCACAAAATGTTTAACAGAACTCTAAACTTTGCAAATAAATTTAGATATAATCTTAGAATTTTTAATAAAACAAAAATGGTGGAAGAATAAAATGGAGTGACAGCAAATCTGTAGGTAATGCTGCCTAAATTCTCACAAAATTGACAACTGAAACCAAGATCACTTCTGTCAAGAATATTTCATGATTCAGTTCAGGCGGGTCACTATTCCAAAATTTTCTTGATATTGACTCAGATCTGACCTGATTGAGCGTATTGGCATTAAATTCATTGATGGGAATATTCATTCTCCTGTGAACATACTTAGCATAGTGGTGATGAAGCCTCTGGCGGATGGCATGTTGCACCCACGCCAAGCCACATAGGGCCTGCTCCATTGGATTGGGAAAGAATTGACCACGTCTGTACCTGTCAGGGATGGCTCATTTGCAAAATTGTTGAGCAAACCTGGCGGATGAACTGTTTTGAGCCCAAAACTAACTTATGACCATTTTTTGGCAGAATATGAATCACATCCCAGCAGAACTCAAACCTGCGGATACTCTCTCTTGGGGACATACGCTATATACCTTACACTGGTGATGGACTCTACCCTCTGCCACCTCTTATCACAGCTTCTGAATTTTACATATAAGCTCTTTGGTGGTAAACATGGTTGGAAGAGGCGCAATTCATAAAGGTTATGCTGTTATACACCACTTATCTACCACATGGGATAAATTGCCCAGGGTGATAAGAGGGATAGTTGCTGGTTTTTCACTTATTTATTTGGTATGTGAATTTCTAAAGATCTAGATACAGGGGTTGTTCCACCAGGCTTACATTAACCTTCCATTTTCAAGCTGAAAGAGAAGCTCCACCAGGAAATTGGGCCAGCGTAACATTTTTGTGCGCCTTTGGGGAGCTTAATAACTAATATTGAGGCAACCTTATGAGGAGGACGAGGAGTATCTGGGTTGTCACGTGGAAGACTTTACAACTCACAACAATTGGCACAGTCACAAGCGCTAACCCAACTATTTTTGTATGAAGGGAAGCTTTTATAACCACCAGGTACTTCACTGAGTGAAATGAGAGATGAGATGCCAGAATAGCATCAACCTCCACTTTAGCTGAGTCTTAAATAATCACCAGATCAAGGTCCACAGGTGGCGTGCCTTTGAAAAGGGGAAAACTGGGAAGTGTGGAAGTTGTGGTTCTATTTTCCAGTGAACAGGAAGCGCCAACCAGAAAGAGCTGCTACCCAAATCCTCTATAACCTCATGAGTACTTGATTGTTTACTTACAAACTTCTGTGAGGGCACCTTCAAACACAGGTGGCGGGTTTTAAGCATGAACAAAGAAATCACCATGATCTCATTAGTGGGAAGGCGTTTCTGATCTGTAAAGCACTTGCAATTGCTGATGGCTTGATCATATGTTCCAAACCAGGGATTGAGTATCCCAGATCTGCTGCGCATGTTCCACCACTTCAGGGACCTCAGGGTGAAGGCATGAACCAAGGGAAAATGAGGGGCTATACCCCAATGCTATCATAAGGTGAAATCCCTATAGAAGCGTTGGAGACATTATTGTATGCAAATTGCGCAGTTTGAAGGTCATCCGCCCAAGTATCCTGTGCAGCAGTGGTGTTACACCCATAGATACTGCATAATTATTTGTTTGACCCAAATCAATTGACCATATTTTGGATTTTTACCCCATATTTCCAGCCTGCTAGATTACCAGAAATAGCTAGGGGATAATTCCCTAATGCGAGGTGAATTGGAAATTGGTTGACCCTGATTTTGTAGTAACTATGTTCAGGGGATTTTAGAATATTTGCCTGGTTGGATCCATTAGGGATCGATCTGGATGAATGCTTAAGATCTCATTGGGCAGAGTTGCCAACGAAATAGGGGCATCTGATAGTGATTAACTATCAGGTGTACCAATTGAGATCGGTTGGGTTTCATCACTGACTGATTGGGAATGTAAGTAGTAAGTTGCGAGGTGAGTGATGCTGCCTGCAACTAGCAAATCGATCAGTTGGTTTGTGACCTGCCTTAATGGGTAACAAGTCCCATTACCTAAGCAGGTCACTAGCCAAATATGGTTGGTTCTCTTGGATTGAGAGGAAAACGTTAGGGGACACGTTTTCTGACTCTTTCCGTTTTTGGTCTTGAAGATGTCCAACAACAGAATCCTAGCCAGGATGGGAAGACCATCACTGCTGAGATGAGGATGGGTGATTCAATGGCAATGTCTGCCATTTCATTGAAGAGGTGTCAACTGAGGGTTAGATGACCGAATCCTCACTATAAATTCCATAGAATTCACTTATAATAAAAACAGTTCTATAGTTTTCATCCAGCATATAGTTTAAGTAGTAAACTTTATCAGATTTCAATTGTTCTACTATTCCTCAGGGATATTACTGCTGTGTGCAATAATTGGGAGACTCTAGGGGGTGGAAGGCGAGTCAGTAGGGCATATGGCTATCAACCTGAAGGTTGCAGGTTCAATTCCTGCCCTTCGCACATCAATCGGGGTGCCAGCTGAAGGAAGCTATTGGCGGTTAGTAGGTATAATACATGAAAACCTTACCCATGACATAACCAGAAAAATCTGAGTCCCGATCTGGAGGTGAAAAAAACTTTCTATGACAGAGTTGACCCTGCTCAGGTTTCATGTTGATACTTTCTTTCTCTATTTTGGTAATGTCTGTCCCCTGGTCAGCTTGCCTTGAATAAATAAAATAAAATAATTGGGAGACTCGTTAAGGAAAAGAGTAAGGATCTGAGTGGGGATCCAGAGAAGAAGCAGAAAAAAATTGGGTATCGCTGCTGACTGTGTGTCAAACTGGAGAAACTGTCACCAGGGAATCTCAGAGAAGATTGGGTTAGACAGTATGAGAGAACGAATCCCTATTTCAAGACATCACAAGTATCTTGAGAGGAAATACTGGCCAAGTGTTGGGCCAAGAATTAGACTTCCATTTAACTATGGATAATAGTCGTCATACTATTATCAACTGATTATATCAATTATCATACAATGCATAAAAAATTGCACAAGAACCAAACCTGTGCAAGTAAAAAGTTTATAGGGGTTATTGGCCAATAATAACCAGATCCATAAGTTTTTACAAAGTGGTGCTCACTACAAGGGTGTAGTTGAGTAGAAGAGCTTAGAAGGATGTCATATAAAGATTGGTTAGGAAAACTATGGTTGGAGTTAGCCACCATTAATCAGAATGCCCTAAACTCAGCTTATAGTCAAGAATTTGCAGCCTTGGAAGAACAAGTCGCCAAGATGGAGGAAGGGATCAATAATGTCATGAGTTTCAGGAATAAGCTAATTGGAAAAGTAACTTTATTAAAGAAGAAAGAAGGGGACTTAATTTGAGAAGTCTTATATCTGAAAATGGAGCGGAAAGTAGATTGCGTTCATTTGAGAAATTTCAGCGCTGATATCAAGCAACTGATCAAGCAGGTCATGGAGCTAGCACTCACAAATGCAATTGTGAGCCATATGCAGCAAGCGATGCTGATGAAAGAAGTCCTCATACAATAATTGGGAATTCAAATACCCAGGAAAAAATGCCCTCACTTTTTCTGCCATTTCAAAGATGATGCCCAATGTCACTCCCCAAGTTAGCTGAGTGGCCGAACTGAGAGAATCGGCTTGAGTTACCTCAGAGGAATATAAAACAATGCTGAAATTGCTGACTTTCCATTATGATAACACCCCAGCATTTTTCCAGCTATTTTATATGACTATGTATGGCTACGGTGATCATTAAAAGGCGTTGACAGTCATGAATTGCCTAGACACCAACTGTCAAAACTTAGTGTTGCCTCACCTGGATGGGGACAGATGGTCATACATGGAGGCCAAGGCAGCCATAATATAGGAATTCAGGAGTCTGATGCGCATGTCAAAGCGCAAACAGGAGTTTATGGGCACCAGTTCCATAAAAAGTCTTTACCAAGCTTTACGGATTGGTTTTACCAGGAGTCGCAAATCCTGGTTTGAGCAAAGTAATGGATGACTTCAATGTCAGAATCGCATTACAAGTGGCCCTTCAGCCCTATCCTGATTTGCACCAAATAATATCTTCCATGTTCACAACAGAAATTACTACCTCTCAGATGGTGAAAATTTGAAAATCTTGGGAGCAACCTTCAATGCCCCAAACAGAAGTTTCAAATCCAATCCAGTATGCAATTTGAATCCTACAAGGGGGAACAAAGGTGCTAAAGAGATGAACAAACGAACCATACTAGGGAATAAGCCTGAAGAGTTCAGATGGATGAATAAGAAAGAAAAGGTCTGCTACCAATGCGGAGGAAAGGGACATTTCGCTGTGCACTGCAAGAAGCCAAAAATCTAAATCAACGTGGTCCAAGTGAAAGAGTCTGCTGCCACCAAGGAGATGGGAAAAGGGCCCACGGCCAGATAAAGAACAGTCTAAAGTTGCGTAGAAGCCTGTTCCTCCTGATATCATGAATGAGGAAATTGACATTAGTGATCTGTTTGTGAATGAAGATGTATAGGATCAACTGTATCAAGTGGTCATTTTAGATGTAGATGCAGTGACAAGATCCGGGGCAAAGGGAATCGACCCTGAGATAATCAAGGATGTTGCCCAGCTGTACACCTGACAACTGGCATACAAGATTTGAGCTGCCAATAATCCTGATGAATTGTCCAAAGTATAATTAGATGAGGAAATCTTGTCAATCCCCCTCAGAGTGATAAAGGAATCATTTCCTGATTTATCTGTGCAAATCATTCACACCATTGATTTGCTAATAACGCTGCTATACACTCAGTAAACACTATCTTACAATACTCTGAAGTGTATGTATATAGATATACAAGTGAATTGAGTGCAGGCGAGGGCAATTGCTTACAGCGGAGCACCCATTAACATTGTATTGACCAAGTTTTGAAGAGGATGAAGATCTCTCTGACTTAAAATACAAGAAGGAGTATGGGACAGCTGGGCCAAATACCACCATCTCATGTGGACCATATAGCGCTTTACCACTGCAATTTGGATCCTTAGTGGTAACTGCGTCAGCGATAGTTTTGGCCAGCCAAAGCTATGAAATTTTGATCAGGGCGGAATTTCTACACAAGTACGGAGTTAAATGTAAATTTGAGGATAATATGTTGAACATATTGGGTCAGACGTTATCATTGGTATATCAGAAGGATGGTGAAGCTATATAAATTGGAGAAACAACTTCATCAATTTGATATACAATGACGGCATTTTTCTAATATGCTTCTAATTAGTTAGTTAAAAGCGATGAGAAATGTTGACAGAAATCCTAGAAAATTGGGGAATTCCACTGAGGATCAAGAATGAGACAACCATACCTCTGGGATTACAGATGTTAGTCGACATAGGGTTGACATTGGATATACCTGAGCTGTTGTATGGGGGAGTTGGAAGCCCCTGGAAGAAGTCCAGAGTAGAGCCTTGGGTGGCTCATGAAATAATAATGCCAGGCCATGGAGAAATTTAAGTTCTCCTGGAGAATTTAAGTGAAAATTCAATGAAAGTCAGAAATAATCAGATCATCGCATTTTTCATCTAATCCAGACATCCAAAATTGAGGAGATTCCACAACTTTTGGGACTCTCAATGAAATAGGATTACCAGCTAGGGTAACTGAAAGCATCAACCTATTGGTTGATCAAGAGCAGCTCGCTGGTCTGTCAGAAGTCCAGCAAGAGGAGGTGCTCAAATTGTTCAAAAAGTATTGGGAAGTATTTGCCCAAGATGACCAAAATTTGGGATGCGTGAGAGATGTGATCCACAAGGTCGATACCAGTGAAAGATGCTGATCAGGATGAGACTGATTTGATAGTTGAAGGCGGCCAAAGCAGTAGTGGAAGTTGAAATCAGAAAACTAGTGAAGCGTGGGATTTTAGTTCCATCATTGAGTCCCTGGACAAGTCCAATTCTTATTATGAAGAAAAGGATGGCTCCAATTGGGTGGTGATCAACTACCAAAAGCTGAATAAGATTACAAAAAAGGATTCATATACCCTACCAAGGATTGACAATGAGCTAGATCAAAAGGAAGAAGTGAAGTATTTCTCCACGATGGATCTGATCTTGGATATTAGCAAATCTATTTGCCAAAAAACCAAGAAAAATGTGCAATTATTACTGCACAGGGGCTATACCTACTGACGAGGATGCCCCAGCTTCTATGCAATGCGCCTGTAACGTTCCAGAGAGCCATGGACGCTATAGTGAGCGACTTGAAGTTGTCAGGCGTCCTGGTGTACTTGGAAAATATCAATGTGTTCAGTAGGACGTTTACTGACCATTTACACCACTTGGAAGAAGTATTCAAGAGACTGTCTGTGGCCAACCTGAAGATTAAGCCAATAAAGTCTCACTTCTTCAAGAAAGAGTTGGTATATCTGGGATTAATTCTCAACCCTAGTGGATTGCAGCTACAAGCCCAGAAGATTGAAGCTATAGAATAGATGGATGTGCCAAAGAGTGTCTGAGACATCCAAGTGTTCCTTGAAATGGTCAGATACTACAGAAGATTTATTTGGGACTTTGCCCAAATCACTGAGCCCTTATTCTCTCTGGTGAAGGATCTGAATAAAGGATTTGTATCTAAAGAAGAAGCGTAGGAATCCTTCAATGATCTATGCCGGTACCTAATAGATTCTTCAATATTAAAATATCCAAATTTTGATCAAGAGTTTATTATACAAACCAATGCTTCATTGACAGCGATTGGTGCTATATTAAGCGAAGTAGATGAACTTGGGGGACGAACATCTGAGGGCATATGTGAGCCAGACACTCTCAGCTGCTGAGAGGAACTACACTGTAACTGAGCGTGAATGCCTTGAAGTCATTTATGCCTTAAGCAGTTTCGGGTGTACATCCACAGAACGCACTTCAAAGTGGTGACGGAACACTCCTCTTTTCATTGGCTCCATAATTTGAGAGAACCAGAAGGATGACTGGACTTATGGGCACTGAAAGCTGCAGGCTTACAATTATGAGATTGTCCACTGAGCGGGGGCTTCTCACCAGAATGTGGATGGCTTATCACGGTTACCAATGATCCAGATGGTATACCAGTAGGCGGATGAGTTATTCCAGAGAATGGTTGACAGAGAAATGGGAATGAGCCCTGAGAAATCCAAGGTGCGCTTCAAAAAGCAATGGAAAACACAGAGACCATGGATGGACAAGTGCTTAAGATGATTAATGGGAAGCAGTTACTATTCCTGAAACCGTTGTAAAGAGCAGCTATAATTTAAGCTTCTCATAAGGTCGTTGGGCATGGAGGCCTGAGAAAAACAACTAATCATATTCACCGTTACTACTTGAAATCAAACAACTACAATGTCGCCGACTATCTAGCTTGTTGTGTAGAGTGCCAGCTGCACAAGACACATAAGAATACAACTGGATACTGACTGGTCCGCCCTGGATTTGCCTGGCATATGTGTCCATTGATGTGATGGGACCACTGACGATGAGCACAGGGGGGAGTCAAGAACATAATAATTGCTATTAACCATATGATGAGATGAGTCAAGACAAAGGCCCTGACAAAAGTAGACACTACCAGCACCATCAAGTTCATCCTAAATCAAGTAGTATACTGACATGGATGCCTGCAGGTCCTGCTTAGCAATAATGAAACAAACTTCACATCTCATGTGATCCTGTGACTGAATGAGATAATGGGGATCCAAGGAATCGTGTCTGTACCCTACCAGCTGGAGACGATTAGACTGGTAGAATGAGTTAATGGAACGCTGGCCATGACGCCGAGGAAGCTGATCGCATGAAGAACTTCCACATGGGGAATGTACCTGAGTTCAGTGACGTTTGCCTACAATATCAGTCATCATATGGTGATGGGAAAAACGCCGTTTAAGTTGTTATATGGGAGGAAGGCCGTGTTGCCACTGATTTTATATTCGGTGGTGGAACCAACATCAGGGATGAGTGCTGAACAATACTTGAACCAATTGAAAAATATCCTGATCAAAATGTAATTGCAAGCATTCAATACTACATTGAAGAAAAGGATTTAAGTGAAATCAACGGACATTAAGAACTGACTGGCCTTAGCAGAATATTGAATAAGTGAAGAGAGTTGCCTATTGTGATACACATGGTTTTGGGAGAAAAAACAAACTGGATGCAAGGAGGTCATGTCCATTTGAGATTATTGGCAAGACAGCAAATGACGCCTACTAATTAAGAATCTCTTGGATGGAAGAGTTGTAAATTGAGCCCATGCTAAGTATTTGAAGCGATAGATCAATGAAAAAAACAAAAAAGAGTTCTAAAAAATCTGATGAAACATTAAGTTGGTCATGTCCTGATGATTAAGTCAAGTCCGAAAAAAGGACCTCTGAACCAATCTAGATGGTCAAGTCTGAAAAAAGGACCTCTGAAACATAGAAGACTGGTAGGTTTAAGAATACCCAGGACCCAGTTTGGGGGGAAAAATGGACCGCTGAACTGAAACAAGGTCAAGTCCAACGGAAAACAGAAAAAAAAGCTCAATAAAAGATATTGGAAAAAAAGATTATAAACTGCATAGAAAAAACAATTTATTTTTATAATTTTTATTTTTATTAATTTATCCTTGATACAGGGATGATTTCGCCTATGTCACCTCTTGGGGGAGGGAGGATGGATTGCTGTAGGAATGAATAACCAGCCAAAATCTATGTGAGATTGGACGCTAGCAAGGGCTAGGCCTACATGAAACCAAGTTCTTTGAGTAAATGCGATCCCTGCAAGAAAGTGACTAGGGGAAGAGAAATTGTGATGTTAGAAGAAGCCAATTGCGAAACCCCAGAGCAGGGAGGGAAGAAACAGTATAGAAAGAGGCAGTTGGTGAATAACCCTGAGTAATCCCAATATGGTACTAGGGCCAGAAGGCTAGCCTTGAGCACTTCCTGATGGGCTTTGTCAAGAACACCAGACATATGAGCTGGCAGCAAACAAGGGATACTGGACGGGGGTTACTAAATTATGTCCCCTAGTTAAAGCCATCAGTGGAAGATACCAATGGGAAGCGCTGGAAACAAGATAGTTGTGCAAGGAGCGAAAGGCATCCTGCAATTGACAACTACAAGCTTCTCAGAAGCTGAAGCAGAAGGAGCAATGGAACCCAGGAGAGGCTGGAAGCTTTGTGGCCCAACTTCAAAGAACTTGGCTGGCAAAGCAAAGAGCATAAGCGGTGGTATCCCAATCTAAGATGTTCTCAAGGTCAGAAGGATTCAGCGCTAGGGATAAAGCCTTGGTGACTTGGGCCCTCAATTCTGCGTAGGGGGAGGTTGGAATGAATACTGTTGCCAATGGTGAGCTTGGTAGCCAGTACAGCAGGTTTGTAGTAATATCCAAGTCAGAAGAGGAACTAAGTAAACAATTCTAACCTGACAAGAAAGAAGCGATCAAGAGCAAAGGGCATAATTTCAGGAGCATCCACAATGATGTTTGGCGCATCTGCAAAAGGAGATGAATTAGAAAATTTTGAAATCAAACTCTGGAATTGATGACAGAGGGAGAATCAGCTGCAAGTTATTCAAAATGATTGCTAGCCTGTTTTCCAAAGGGTTGGTTAATATTTCCATTAATTCCACGGAAGGACTAGCTGCTGGTGCCAGACTAGACGTATGAGTCCTGGAAGGACCATAGAAGAGGTCCTTCATGCATCCCAACTCATCTGCTGAAAGAGATGAAGATCTTGATCAGACAAGCTTATTGAGAAGTTGTTGGTACCACGACTCAGAATTTGACATATGAGCTGGATGAGAGGGTGGATGTCAGACTTATATGAAAGTCGACAATATGCATTATACAATCCATTTAGCTGCAATTTTGGAGAGATTAGTCTAAAAATTAATGGGATAAGCTCACCAGAGAAGAATTTAGAATGATATGAGCCAAGAGGTTATGAGAAGAAAATAACAAGGGCGAACATAAATAAGCATTCTTAATTGGGCTGCGAAATGAACATTGATGACAAGAGTCTCCTGCCAGGACAAGGAGACTATCAGGAAATTGAGGACGCTGGACCAAGAATCCTGAATATGACAGCAGGTCATATGCCCTGATGGGGGGAAAACTGGATCCCAGGAGTAATATCATCACAAGTAAATCAATCAGCTCAGCACGACAGTAGATTGTGGGGACTGCACTATGAGTAGGCAGTAGTGAGGAAGAAGAGGAAGAGAGCCGCATGCTGAAGGTTATCCCAAGCAGCGTTAAGTATTGGTGTTTGTACTCCGCTTGAGCAAATGAAGTATTTGACTGAGTGTCCAAAGTGGTGTACTCCTACCCCAGTCCTTTTCTCGCTGGAAAACTAGGCATGAGGGGGGATGTGTTGTGATTTTTGCCCATATTCCCAGCCTGCTAGATTACCAGGAAATTTCTATGGGATAATTACCTTATGTGAGGTGAATTAGAGATTGGTTGACCCTAATTTCAGAGTAACTATGTTCAGGGGATTTTAGGATATTTGCCTGGTCAGACCTTTCGGGGATTGATATGGATGAATGCTTAAGATCTCATCAGGCAGAGTTGCCGATGAAATAGGGGCATCTGATAGTAATTAACTATCAGGTGTACCAAATTGGGATCAGTTGGGTTTCATCACCAACTGATTGGGAATGTAAGTAGTAAGTTGCAAGGCGAGTGATGCCGCCTGTAACTAGCAAATCGATCAGTTGGTTTGTGACCTGCCTTAATGGGTAACAAGTCCCATTATCTAAGCAGGTCACTAGTCAAATATAGTTGGTTAACTTGGATTGAGAGGAAAACGTTAGGGACACATTTTCTGACTCTTTCCAAATTAGGTCTCAAGGATGTCCAATGACAGAATCCTAGCCAGGATGGGGAAGACCATCACTGCCGAGATGAGGATGGGTGATTCAATGGCAATGGCTGCCAACTGTGTTAAACTGGAGAAACTGTCACCAGGGAATCTCAGAGAAGATTGGGTTAGATATTTGAGGGAACAAATCCCTATTTCAAGACATCACAAGTATCTTGAGAGGAAATACTGGCCAAGTGTTGGGCCAAGAATTAGACTTCCATTTAACTATGGATAATAGTCATCATACTATTATCAAATGATTATATCAAGAAACTATAAAACGCGGACATATTGCACAAAAACTGAACCTGTGCAAGTAATAAATTTATAGGTGTTAGTTGCCAATATTAACCAGACCCTAAATTTTTACACCATACAACTGGGGTGATATGCAGTGGAGTGGCACAGCTAAATATTCAAGATAGCCAGAAGGGCCGTCCAGAAATGCAACATAAACTGTGGCCCCCTGTCACTCAAAATTTCCTATGACAACCTGAACATTGAGAAGATATGCCATACAAAGAGGTGGGCAGTTTCCTCAGAGGTAATTGCTGGGATTGTGGGATGTTTTCACATATCCCTTAATATTTTTGACCAGAGGACCCAAAGTTTTAGGGTGCCGGCTTACTTGTTTTTGCTTCTTTTGGTTGAGAAGTCGTTTTTCAGATACTTTGTCTGAATAGGCAAGTCCAAATAAATGTATACCCAGTTTTAACTTAAAGTAGGTGAAAAGAAGAAAAAGCCTAATATTTATTTTAGTCCAAGCCTCGTTATAAGGGAGTTTGGTTTAGTAATAGCCTATGCTAATATCTAGACTCATACAATTTGAATATTCTTAGGTAAGTTAGTCATTTTGATCCAATATGATTTGCTTGCCTCATAGATCAGGATTGAACCCCAATACTAGGGCGTGGTATAGAGTCAGAAATCATCCCAGATAAGGGCCTAGCTATTTGGCCAGTGTGGGTTCAATTCCTGTTATTTACCTTATTTGAATCTTTAATTTAAGTTGGAATCGAAACAACACCCCCTTCTAGATCTTGGTGTAGGGGGGTAAATGGATGGAGAAAATGACAATGAATGCAGTTTACTACTGTACCATGAACGACCTCTATGATTGAGTGTTTATTGCTTCACTTATAAGTGGCCTTGTAAGGCCCCGACCAGTTTGTTTTCAATTTATGGTCACAACCTCCATGCTGATGATGGTAGAAGAGAACTAGGTCACTAAGTTGGAAGTTGTGCAGGGGTCATACTTATTATTAAACTAGTTAGTTTTTACATTGGTAGTAGCCAATAAATTCTCAGGAGCTAGAGCCTGAAGTTGAATGATTTCATAGGCAATGCTTCACATAGTAACTTCAGGGGCATCAGGTGATGCCTGATCTAACATGGCCTGCACTATGGAGGACAACTGGGGATTTCGTCCATACAAAGCCTGGAAGGGAAACTTCTTAATGATTCAGTGGTAGCTTATTTGATAGGCAAGGATTGCACCAGGAAAATATTGGGGCCAGTGCAGAGGGTCAGTCATGGCCATTGAGTGAGTGGGAGACCCTACCAGGATTCTAAGCTGACAGTCACTTCGGGTCCAGGGCTGGCCATCAGTCACCAGATCCTGCCAGTGCTGGTTCCTCAACAACTGGGACCAAGCGACCACTGAGGTTGGCCAAACTGGGGATCAGAGGCATGAAGCGCACATTTGACTTCAGAATTATGTAACAGTTGGAAAATCACAGTTCTGATCACCATAAAATAAAAGACGCTTTGATGCATCAACAGCACCAAAGCACACTAACTTTGAGTAGGGAGAGGTTTGGTGAACTGGCAGCGCTAAAATATTTCTACATTGAGTAAGTTATGCAAAGGTTGAATTGTGGTTGGTCTGACCCAACCACGCAAAAACTCCTTGAAACTGGATACTCAAAAAAGACCAACAGGTAAGTGAGGTATGCTAACTCTGAAATAACCTTTATTTTTATTCAAATGATAAAAAGGGGCCTGCTGAACAGAGCTTTTCTGAGGAGAAACTGACAATGCTCAACAGGTGAGAAAGCTAGGGACAAGATTCTGAAGTGAGCTTTCAGGATTGGTGGGTGCGCCTTTTAACAGCTGACCTTTGGGGCCTCACCTAAATCATTGTTTAGGCTTGTACAAGCCTAATCTACAATTCTGTCAAGGACAACTTAGTGCCCAAAACTGACTGAACCAAAAATACTTTTTAAACTATTTGACTTGGATTTGGAAAAACCAACCTGAGTCAAAATGAAACAATCATGACAAACTTGATTGTTACATTGCCTTAGTAGACTGACTACCTGCCGTCCCTTATTCAGCTTCATGTTTCAAGTCTGGAGCCATTTTTATCTTCTGGATAAGTCAGGAGGAAATAACGTTAACTGGAAAACCAATGCCAAAATATTTCTAGGACTTTAACCTTGTGGACTACTATTTTAACTTGAACCTCTGAAGATCTGAATTGGGAGTTAACAGCTAATAGGCTGTCATTAGGGATTTTCAGTGAAATAAGCGGAGGGTTCTGCTGCGGCCAAGCTCAGGGTTGATCAATGAGTTTAAAAGGTTTATCTGTCAAGGCTTGACTTTCTATAGAAGATCTGACCACCAAAATTTGTTTGGGTAACTGACCAACATAGAAGTAAGAAAGCTGGAAATTTTTTATTTCCTTGAATAGACAGAGGGATTTCAACTTCTGCCTGAGCAGCTAATACAAAACAATCAGAAGTGCAGGGATACAGCTAGAACTAGAATAAGATTCTTGAGGCACTTGGTTTCCATCAACATAGGGGATCCTCTTGCCCTATGCTGACTGATCTTTTGCCAACTTACGTTGAAGGATGCGGCAGTCAGCTACAGTGTGGTTGTTTCTTCTGCAATGAGTGCAGTATAATCGTGGTGTAAGCAAATCAGGGGTTTAATGGTCAATACTTGTGACTGGGGTTTTTGGATGTTAAACCGAGGTGTCCTGATGGGTTTAAGTAGTTCAGTTGGAATTTCCAATATAGCCTCTTAAATATGAAGGAGGGACGTTAAGTTAGACTTCACCGCTTTAAGATAAAGTAAGATATTATGCATATTTTTAAATGCCGAAAATGCAGTGGTGATGACTTTATCTAACGTAAGACATTTCCCTGCAACCAGAGTTTGTGCTTAAAGATAAAATAGAGAGTATTTACTGATAGTTTACTCCAATTAAAGATAACCATAAAGGGTTTTTTTTGGTTTGTTAAGGTTAATTCACTCCTGAATTCCTGAACCAAAGTGGTCTTGGCATCAGTACAAGTATGGCAATGCATCAGATCAGGGACCATAATGTCTTGAGCCATATGGCTAAGATAGTTAGTCAAGTGTTTAAGTCTCTGGGTGTCAGTGGCTTCTTGCATAGCATTTGGATAACAGAATAAGTAAGATAAGATGCTCCCTTCACCTGGGACATAATTCTTTTGAATGATAGTTTTAATATGCCAATGAGAGGGGTTAATGGTTAAACAACGTTTATTGATATAGGGGGACCATTTTCACCTAAAGGGGAACTGTTATTGCTGGATGTTTCATAAGGATGGAGGGCGTCCAATTGATTTTGTAAGGTGTTGATATCCTCAATTATTGATTCTACCCAATTTTGGGCAGCATGAAGGGATGATTAGGTAGCAACAAGATGGGATAACTGCCAAATTTCACTTTTGAGCTTTGTAGTCACACTTCAAAGTTTGAGTTGGTGTTTCTAAAGGTGAGAATTTGTTGTTCCATACCACGCATCATAACGGGGATAGTTACCAAAAGTTTAAGGCATTCCTAATCTAAAATGAGATTGGATGCTGGATTGTTATTGTTCATAGTTGGGAATTTTTAATTGTATTTCACCATGAACTTGGGGGTGTACCTGACAGAGAGCACCAGTTTTGTTGGGAGTGTGGGTTGTTGTCATGTATCCATTAATAATTTAGCCAGAGGACCCAAAGTTTCAGGGTGCAGGCTGATCTGTTTTTGCTTCTCTTGGTTGAGAAGTCATTTTCCAGATACTTTGTCTGGATAGGCAAGTTCAAATAAATATATATTCAATTATAACTTAAAATAGGTGAAAAGAAGAAAAGTGTAATCTTTATTTTAGCCCAAGCCTCGTTATAAAGGAGTTTGGTTTAGTTTATCCCTAAGCTAATATCTAGACTCATAAAATTTTGGAATTCTGAGGTAAGTTAATTATTTTTGGTCCAATATGATTCTCTCGCCTCATAAATTGGGTTTAAACCCCAATACTAGGGCGTGGTATAGCGTTGGAAATGATCGCAGATAAAGGGCCTTATTATTTGGCCAGTGCGGGTTTGATATCCATTAATTACCTTATTCAAATCTCCAATTTAAATTGTGATCTAACAGTAATAGTGGATGAACTGGGGATATAAAAAGCAAGCTTTATAAAATGGTCGACCATGACCAAAATCACGTTATACCTATTAGATCTAGGGAGCTCAACATTAAAAATCAACCAATACTAAGGTTCTTGGGTCCTCAGCCTGCTGCCTGGAAGAAGAAAGCCATTCCAACTGTAGCAATTAGATTTCTCCCATGCGCAGACTACACAACTAGAAATCCACACTGAAATGTCCTTTGAGATCCCTGACCAGTTGTACGTCCGCTTCACCAATTTAAGGTATTCTTATTGCCTGGATGACCCACCGCTGGAGGATTATGATGAGCTTGAATCACATTTTCATGTGTTGAGGTGGCACCCACAGTCTTGACTGAAATTGAATCCCCCTCTGCCAACGAATAATGTGACCGCTTATGCAATGGAAATGCCAGCTGGTACAACAACTCCAGGCCCTCCATACAAGCCATATGACCCATCAACATTTGAACTATCAGAGGTATCTTAAGTCAAATCCGTTGCTGAAATCTCAGGAGGAGCAATGGCATAGATTTGGTCAGCGGAATCACCATACTTAACTCCTGCTCATCTGCCTCCACCAGACTAAATGCAGGGTTTTGACACAAAAAAAACCAGAAGAATATTAAGGCACGTTTCACAAACTCAAATTTAAAATTATAGCTTCAGTTGTCGCAATAGGTCTGGGTCTAACGATGTGCCAACTTCTGTGGCTTTAAAAAATACAGCAGGGCCTGATGATCTGTCTTCACTGTCACCTTGTGTTGCACGCCCTGGAGATGGTACCCTCAGTGGGTAAGAGACCATGACACAGAGGCAACTCCTTATTGTAGATGGCCCAGGACTGTTCATCCAAAGTGAACTTGCGCAATAAGTAGGAAACTGGGTGTTCTAAACTGTTGTGATACTACATTAATACTGTCCCCACAGCAGTGGACAAGGCATCATATACAATGATACATAGATTGGTGAGATCCACATGCTTAATACTGGGAGGCGCCGGAAACCTATCTTATAGCATCAAACGCCCCTGAACATTTCATTTAGCGGAACAGAACGCTTTTTTCTGGTCAGGGAATACAGCGGTGCGACCAGATGTGAGAGGGTGGGTGAGAATTTTTTCAAAAACGATGATTGTGCACAAGAAGCTCCACATTTTTTTCTAGGTTGTGGTAGTAAGCCACTCAAGGATCGCCTCAAGTTTGCTTAGGGAATAGCATAACAATCCTTCATGACCAGTTAGCTAGGATGGTAATCTCATCCTTAAAATTCGCACTTAAAAGGTTTCAATACTTGTTGGACTTGTGCTTTGCAGCCAACACCGCCGCCAAGTCCTTCTCAAGCTGCTTGGGGGTGGAAGAATGTACTAGGATATCATTAATATATGCCACCGCACAGGAGAACCAAAGGTCGCCCAGCACATTGTTGATCATCCACTAGAAAGTGGATGGAGCTTTTTCAAGCCAAAAGGCATTATGCAGAACTAAAAGATCCCTCTTCTGGTATGAATTTTCTTAATAATTCCTGCTCTTATGCCACTTCAACCTGGTTGAATTCATCTTTAAATTTGAGTTTCAAAAACAACTTGGATTTTCAATTGCCTGGCTAATTGTCAGCTTGAAAGTGGTAGAGATTGTGAAATGTCATGGTATTAAGATGCCATAATCCACACAGGGCCACAAGGTGCCATACGTCTTCTGAGCAAACACTATGGGAGAGGCAAACGGCGAGTTCTTTGTAAACACCCACCCTTTTGCAAGAATATCATCCAATTACACCTCCAGAGCCTTGTCTTCCTGCTCTGTATAAGTATATAGGGGACAGTTGATATTGATTACATTCACCATCATGCAAGAGGCTAAATCACAATTGGAGTGGGCGGGGAGATAGTTTTTTTTCTCATAACAAAAATGTCCTGGAACTGGGACAAGCTGGGGCTCCGCCATCATTGTTGTGAGGGACGGTGTTGAAGCAATTGACCCCACTTCCCCATGGGAGAGGGAGTATCAATCAGTGGAATCTTGCCTTTTCATGAAAATTTCTGAATGCCAAGAGGTTAGGCTCCAGGGCAATACAAATTTGTTGCCACCACCAACCAACCCACAGATGAATGGGAAATAATAAAACAGGTCCTCAGTATACTGATCGCAGAAGCCAAACCCATGCACCAAAATTTGATATTAGCCACCACACTGGGTAGAAAGTTATTAAATATGATGACACACTTAAAACTGAGGACCCTATTTACAAATCAAGATAAAAACCTTGAGCCACCTGAGAACTCATAGAGTTCCTGGCAATTCCTGTGATAATAAGATCCTCAGTGGAGGCCATGTGAGCACCCAGCTTGATCTTGACTTTTAGCAAACTTTAAGCCTGATACTGTTTCTTCCTTAAAGTGGACACAATCAGGAGGGAAGCATTGTCCGCCAAACTCTCACCCAGTCTGTCCGCAGGAGCCAGGGTCTTGTTTACCATAGATTGAACAGATATAAACTTTGCCACATCCTTTAGGGACAACTGTGGCATGAGTGAATAACGTACACCTGCTCACCGGAGGTGGTAGCATCAACTGTGAGAATAAAAGCATTGGAACCACCTGTAGTGGGAAGAGGGGCAAATTAGCAACCCTAGGAACAAACAACATCCCCATGCTTGTGACCCATGCCTGCCTACCTCCTTAAAAGAAAGGGGAAACCCCCTTTCCTCCTTCACTAAACCCAGGGGTAGATCATATATGTGTTAGGGCCAACAAAGATGTTAAAACCCAATATAAAAGCTGCAATCCGCCAAACAGGCCAGCCTCCAGGCATACCACCATCTCGCCAACAGGTGAACTTTCTGCTTGCATATCTGAACCTTTGCAGCACCCCACCCATAGGGCAGGATAAAGAAGGATAATAATGTGGTCACTCCATTATGTATTGGAGAATGCCAATAATTATAAGACTGTCCTGGAACTCCAGATGAATGAATACCCAGAACCTCAGCCATAATACCCTAGGTACAACCATCCATATTGACATATGAAAATTAAAAAGGCAGCCACAAGGACTAGCCAGGGATTTACAGGTTTGGAAATCATCGCCACTAAATGTTTATCAGAACTTTGCACTTTGCAAATAAATTTTGGATATTTTTTTAAGAATTTTTATTAAAAACGAAAATGTTGGTAGGGAAAAATGTATTGACAGTGATACCTGTTATGGACTGGTGCCTAAATGATTGCAAATTGGGGAACTGAAACAGAGCACACTGCAATCAAGCTTATTTCATAATTTGATTCCAGATGATCACTATTCCAAATTGTTTTCTGATACCTACTCAGATCTGACATGATCAGGCTTATTAAAATTAAATTCTTTGACAGGAAAATTCATTCTGCTTTGACCATGATTGTCATGATGGTGATGATGCCTCCAGCGGATGTCAGGTTGCACCAACATCCAGGCCACATATGGCCAGCTCCATTGGGTCAGGAAAGAATTAATCACGCATGTACTTTCTGGGGATGGGTACATTTGCAAATCTTTGAGAAAACCTGGTGATGGATCATTCTGAGCTTAAATCTAACTTGCGGCCATTATTATTGACAGAATATGACTCACCTCCCTGGCAGAACTCAAACCTGGAAGATACTCCCTCCTGGGGACACATGCTACTTATCTTCTTCTGTTGATGGCTTCTACCCTCTATCACCTCCTGGCACAGATTCAGAAGTTTACACACCAACTATTTGGTGGTAAAATGGGTGGAAGAGATGTGATTCATAAGGGGTACGCCATTACCCACCTCTCATCTACCACATGGACTAAATCACCTAGGGGTGACAAGAGGGACAGCTTCCCGATTATTCCTCTTTTTATTTGGAATGATATTTCTCCCAATATACCTTCAGAGGTTCCTCAATTCTTACAGACTCTATGAAAATCTGATACTTAAAAGTCCCTTGAAGCCATGGGAATCAGGCTTTACGCTATTCAAAAGCAAAGTTATCAACTTTCTTGTTCCTTTGCCCAGATGTACATTTGCTCAGAGATTACAGGACAAAATGCTTTTTCTGTCCATGCCCTCATAGGTGGTCACCTCATCCCTTTTTAATCCTGATTTAAGGACAAGTTTACCCCTGGTGAGGGTAATATTGCCTCGTTTCTATATGTCTTTGATTCCATCATGGAAGGGGCGACTGATCAATAGAAGGCCAAGCACATCATTTCCTTCCTAAGTCGCATGGCCCAAGAAATAATGGTTCATCATATGGACACCATTAGTACCTGAGCAGAGGTTAAGGAAGCGCTTATCAATGAGTTCAGCTTAAAATAGAGTCTAAGCATGAAAAAACAGGCCTTTATGCGCATCATCATGCATTTTGGAGAATCAGGTGCTGATTTTTCTGATCAGTTCTACATTGGAGCCCGTATGCTGTTAACTTCCAAGATGTTAACTCCTGATGACGCCGTTGCAACTACAATTATTGGGTTGACTTTTCATTCTTTATTAACGATGCACATTACATCAGTGAAACATACCTAAAACTTTTACAATATCAAGGAGGCCCTTCTTGATGTTGCTAATTTTCAAAGAATCAAGACTACCCAAGGAGGTGTAAAAACTATGAGTACTGACCATTGAAGGTCTAAAGCCGAAGCAAACTGAGTGTCTAAAGTGCTCTTATTGCGACAAGGGTTGGCATGTTGACAATGTGTTTCATAATAAAAGAGCTGAGACTGGAGAGCAGAGCAAAGATTTGTCATCGTAGGGACAGGCACCCATGTTTCTGTTGAATCTGATGTGCCAGACTCCTCTACCTGTTTTTTGCTTATCAAACTTATATAGATACCCCTCTGAAGAATAATATGAAAGGGGTAACGAAGACGTTGGATACTATGTCTTAGGAGCGCCAGCTGAAGTCAAAATTCCAGATTGGTTTATGCTGAGGGAGTATAATAGCTATGGCACCTAATAAAACTTATCTTAGTCAAGAACTGGGGTGCCCTGAAGTTATCAAAGCTGCTTGTGATGCCAATCAGTTCATTGCCTTGTTGGTCCAGCAATTCAGCATGCTCCTAACTTGCAATCTATCAAGGAGAGATATCTTAAGGCAGCTCATAAATTCAACTTCAATTTCGATATTAAAGAGGTCCTGGATTTTTACCTAACTTTGGTGTATCTATAACCAAGGTATAGGTCGTTATCCAGAAGCTACAGATTATGGTCATCCTTGACTTTGACTCCCCAATCATTGTCATATCCTTGAAGCTTATCAAGAAAATTAAGCTGGCGCCCAACTTGAGTATTCCAAAGAGTATGGAATTGTAGGTCTAAACAGTACGCGCGGTATTAGGGCTTATTCCTCCTTACCTATCTGAATTAGGAAGCTTATTCTATTGGCACCCATTGTTGCCTTGGATAACACTAATTACAATATGCTTATTGATCTTGGGTCATAATATGAATATGACAGAATCATCAGCATGTAAACAATTGTTTTCTCTCCCTGATCAGCTATGAGGTTCCACTGGTTTTCTAGCACTATTGGTGCCCAACCCAAAAGGGGGATCCGCAATGCATCTTTATTTGCAAATGAGCCAAACAAAGGGATTATCATAATAAAAAAGTCCTAATATAATCCATAAGTTATCAGCCTAGGAAGCCATATCAGATGGTGAGGAAGCATTGGGGAAACTTTTGTCTGGCTCCCGCTTTAACTGGCAGACCATGACGAATAGCATAGGAGTTAAATCAGCGGCATGTGGCATAAGGAGGTATAGTCGAGGGTTTTCTTAATTAAAGAGGCCTGCAGTGTCCATTGATTCAATATATTGAGCAAGCTGATGCTCAGCAAAAGTGGTGAGAATTAGAACACAATTAAATGACTTAATGCACTGTGGGTTTTAAGATAATTAGGATCAAAAATAGAAGTTTTTGCTAAATCAATGCATGCGCAGCTCGCACCTAAAGTGATCTCCTCAATTTCATATTTTGCATCTCCTTCAAAATCGTGGGGGAAATGGGAGATAGGAATACCATCAACCAGTGGTTCCATCGTCCCACGGATTTGCTGGTGGAGTAGGGTGTTGGAAGGAGAAGCAGCGGATTCAACTGCCTTTTAACTATATTTTTATATAAAAGATAATTGTTTTTAGGCAAAAATAGTGGGGGCGCGAATTGGGAGGCTTGATGAAGAATTCCTCCAAAGCAAAATCTGGTTTGACGTTGTTGACCAGTCACTATCATCAATCTAATTGAGACACTTAAAAAGATTTGATTCAGCTAGCGCTGGCCCAGACACTGTAGTTGGCAGGTTGGCCACACCTGATTAGTTGTGAACTGTTGACCACAGCAGCTCAGCTGAAACTGTTTCAGCCATCAGCTCAGGTTGCCGTAAATTGACTGAATTTTAAAATTTTTTAATTTTTGATTAGATGCGGCTTTGAAAGCCATGTCAGAATTCACTAAAGTTGGGGCGGAAGAATCAAGCCCCAAGGTTCCACTAGTTTTTAACAATAAAGATCTTAGCAAGGAAGAATTTTTTACATGGTTGGGTACCCTTTTTTCTGCATTATCTTTACACTATACAACATACAAGCGAAGTATAAAGAAATTGACTGATTTGGTGTACGCTTTAGAAGTCATTCCTTTTTATGCTTCAGTAGAGATAAAGATCAAGATTGGTGAACAACAGATGATTGGCACTAAGATTACTTTAAAAATCCCCTGAAACAAAATATTATGCATAACAAGCATTGATGGAGTTAGCTCTTTAGAGACTCAAGTATTGCCTGGTATACAAATCACACCTTCCAGTGACTTATCAATATTCTATTGGGGAATCCCACTAATAAGGACATTCTCATGAGAAGCATCAAGAGATAGGAAAAAGACTTTTGGTTTCAATTGAAGATATTTAAAAAACTAATTTATTGGTTCTATGTTAGATATATGCCTACCTAACAATAACTTCTTATGTACTTTGCATAACATCATATTTTAGATGAACTAACTCCAGAGAGCTTGAAAAAGTTTACCCCTTATTAGTCGCCTACAGTGATATTTTTTCCAAATCTGATACAAACTATGGGCACATGAAGGTTTTAGCCACATTATTGATTTAGGTGATGCTAGTTCTATCTGGTTATTTACTATTGTAAATAAAAGGTCAAAGAGCAATAAATTAAGACAGAGCTTAAGAAACTACCTGTGGATTACTAATGCCTTCTCAAAGCCATTAGCCATCTTCTCTCTTACTTAAAAAAAGAAAATGGAGACCATCAGGTAGTTATGGACTACTAAAAATTAATAAGCTCACAAAAAATAGTTATCTGATCCCTCTCATTGATGATGCTCTTGCACAACTCTCTGGTTTCATATTTACTGCTATGGACTTAGCCTGCGGATAATGGTAAAGAAACCTTCCCCTCGAGAAGGAAAATGTGCTCTCATTTGCAGTGCAGGCCTAATTCAACCCACTTGACTATTTAAAGTTTTGTGCAATGTGCCCTCATCATTCCAGCAAGTCATGGAATATATCCTACAAGATCTTAAGCTAAGTTATATTGTAGTCTATCTTAATGATATCACGGGTTTTTCTAAATCTTTCAATGAACATCTTAATCAATCAAAATTTTTTAAAGCCTTTATTATTCTAACATTAATTTATAACCATTAAAAGTACCTTTTTCACAAGAGTAATTAGACTTTCTCAGGCATACTATCTCACAAGAAAATATTTTACCTTATAAGATAAGGGTAGAGCATTTTAGAAAAATGCCTCCGCCTCAATACTTATGAGATAATCAGGTTTTTTAGGTATGATGTGGTAATACCATCAATTCTTCCCAAAGTTCGCCCATCTCAGTGAGCCCCTCGTTCAACTATTGACTAAGAACACTCCTTTCTATTGAGGTGAAAAACTTGAGGCGCGTTTGAAACACTTAATAAATTGCTACAAGAACGCCCTATCCTATGCCACCTAAATTATGGTAAACCTTTCATTTTGGTTACCAGTGCCTCTCATTACACCGTTGGAGTTATCCTGGCTTACTTGAATGGTAATGATGTGGATCACCACAGTTTCATATTTCAGCAAGATGCCTTTAAAAGCTGAACGCAACTATAGCGTCAAAGAAAAGTAATTCCTTGCTGTCTTACTCACAGTAAAACTAAACTGCTCTTTTTTGTATAAAACTACCTCTACCATAGTTTCTGACCACATTTCCCCTAAATGATCACAAAATATGATGTATCCTACCAGACTGGCTTGTTAGCCCTAAATCCTTAACATTCTGATATATAGATTGAACACTGAGATGGGGCAACAATTGAATGTTGATGGTTTGACTCGCTTGCTTGTCCTTCACTTTAATAATAGTAAAACTGAGAAATTGCACAACCTCTTAATGACCACTAATGCTTTGGACAATGAGGTAGAACCTGGTAAAAAACCTTTTGACATTATCACAACACTAAAGTGAGAAGTGGGAAATTATATAATAAAGTAGTTGTAAATTGACTGCTCTGACTTTGACCTTCAGAATAAGTACCTAATATCATGGAAACCCACTCTACTCCTGGTCATGGCGGGGTGTAGAAAACCAATAAGAGGATTAGAGATTGGTACTTTTGAGAGGAGATTATGAAGTCACCATTGAATTCCTGGATTCTGACCTAACCTCTAAAAGCAATCTAGTTTTAAGACCAAATACCAATATTAATCTACTACCAAACAATCATTTCACATCCTAAGCTTAGATGTGGTAGGTCCCCCACTACAGACTATCAGTGGGTAACTATACATATTAGTAGGAATTGATCACTTTACAAAATGGGTTAAGATTTTTTCTCTTCTGGACCAAATTGCTAAGGCTACAACAACATTCCTGAATCAGCATATCTTAAATCTCCATGGTTTCCACCAGGTTCTTTTCTGTGACAACAGGAAAACCTTTACCTCCAGAGTGGTAAAGACATGGCCACTTCCATAGGGGTGCAACAACTCTTTTTTGCCACCTATAACCTTTTAAAAATGGCACTATAGAAAGAGAAAATGGAACTTTGGTTTCTATTTTACAAAAAATGGCCACTTCAGACCCTCTACACTGGTATCAATTCTTGCCTATTGCGCCTATGGCGTATCATATTAGTTACCACTAAATCCTTAAAATGTCTTCTATACAATACTTATATGGTTGAAAACTCAGGTGCCAACCCTCTTAGCTAAAGATTTTCTTCTTCTAGGACTGATGACCCTGACAAAGCTATGAAGATATTAGTCTAGCAAATTATTTAGCTACAATCTTATGACATAACCGACTTAGCTAAGACCATTACTAAAGAGAGATAATCAAAAAATGAGTTCATACAACCTCTTTCTTCTATTTAGTAAACAGAGTTGGTATTATACTACTACAATCGCATCCTCTCAGAAGAAAAAAACTTAGAACCATTTGGGAAGACCTTTTGTAGCCACTTATAAAAGAGTTGATGAATACTCTATTATGTCTCTTGACTCTAATGTTACTATAAACAA
This sequence comes from Massospora cicadina, assembly GCA_022478985.1. NCBI lineage: Eukaryota > Fungi > Entomophthoromycota > Entomophthoromycetes > Entomophthorales > Entomophthoraceae > Massospora > Massospora cicadina. Next base: position 56,785 of record JAKSZP010012062.1, read on the forward strand.
AGTACATGGACGATTTTTATGACCCTATAAACTATTAACACTTATTGAAGGAGGTAATTTATACATTTTAATGTTTTCTTGGTTGAAAAGAATATCCATATGTCAATGAATTCAATTATACTAAAAATCCTAAGCTCACCCTTGGAAAATTAAATGATGTAATATGGAAGTTTGCCATCTCACTAACTAATTTAATGCTACCTTAAGAGAAAACAACCCCATTTTATAAATCTGAAGAGGTTTTTTTTAGTAATAGATGGTTCTGAAGAAGTTTTCAAAGGGCAAAAATATTTTTTTCCCTCAATAAAAAGTTCAGAATCCCTTAAATAAAACAAAATGAACCTATTTCTGATATAGTTATTTGAATAAAATGTATTAATTAGATACTGCATAAATATGTCATTCATACTGTTGACCAATTGCTGGGAACTAAGTTAAGCTGGAATGCAAAAGATTTTTAAATTTTTTTGATAGTCTAATTTATAATTATCTTAAACCTATCCTCCCAATTATAAATGCAGCACGTTGGATTTAAAACGCATCATATTTAATAATAAATTTTGATTTGAACCAGAGTGATATTAAATATGTGTCTTCACCCTATATTTATCAGACATACAATAAAATTAACATGCCAAAGGATTCATATCCAAAAGATTTTCCACACATTGATTCCCACATTGATGAACAATTATTGCAATAGGAAACAAACCCCTTAAGCCAGGACACCTTTGTGAGCCACAGATTTAATCTTAAAATCTCTTTATATGAAAGCATTACATGACCATAGCCTTGACCAAGTCAATGACTATGGGTTTTCTTGAAAACGGGGTATAAAAACCCCAAGTTTTTAATTGAATAAGATATTGTTTATCATATCCATTTAATTTTTGATATTGAGCCTGTTTGTGGTCTACTTCTTAGTGCTAAATTTTTGGACAGCTGTCAAGGTTTTTAGCACTCTTGCAACCTTTAATTGTTGAAATCCTGAAGCTAAGCACCTGAAAAAAGCTCCTTGCCAGGATCTTAACAATGACAACCAAAAAATTGCAAAAATAGTAATACTATCTTTGTTTCAAGGGTTCCAATAAAAATGTGAGAAAAGTACCAATTTTTGATTCATTTTCAGGAATTTATAATATATATATATAAATTTGTTCTTCTTGATTTTAATGGAATATTACAATCATTTCATAGTAGAAGTATTTGATCTCTAAGATCAGATTAAATTACCAACAGCATTTGTGAAATTATACATATATACCATGTTGAGCTATTGGATATCCCTACACCAATCAATAATTTCAGAAGCTTCCTTGCATTGTTTTATAAAATATAAATTTCAAATTTGTGCCACCAAGAGTTGCAGCAGCAAATAACTAATCTAAACGCTAATTTTTACCAGATTAGGCTTTATTAAGTATCATTTATCTGATAATTTAAGCGACCAAAATGATATCTTATAAACCAAGATTGCGTTAAAATTACATAATCAATTTTGGCTCAAACCTAGTTATTATAACAATTACAATATTAGCACAATAAAAATTATAATCACTTTCATAAAATCATCTTTTTTCAATAAAAATACTTAGAACAGATGTATAGAAATATAGAAAACTTCATAAAATCCATACTTTACTAGTATTGGTACTCATAAGAGCTGTTAGAACAAAAGGGTTGAAGTAATACTTGCCCATTAGTACAACCTTGGTTCAGTAGAGTATAACGAAATACTGCACCATGTCCTTGGTAGCCTGGTCCTGATATTATCTGTTGGAATCCTGGCACTAACTTTCTCGCTGATGCTGTTAGCACAGGATTACACAATATTGCAGATTTAGGAGCTATAAGGCTCTTACCTTTGTTAGGTATTTTTAATGAAAAAATTACCATAAGAAGTTTTTATATATAAAAATGTATTAAATTTAGAGAAAGGGGGACAAAAGCAAACTCACATTAAAATATTGCCGCTTAGTACTAAAGCTACTTGAGGGCTAGTAATGAGATACTTGTGAACTTCAAATAAGCGTGGGGTGATTATTTTAGGTAAAAATGATTTAAACTATCATAAGATTCAAAAGTCTCATCCTTTCATCTTGAATCCGGTTCAGGAGAGTGAATGACAACAGGTATGCTATGTCCATGTGGTAGGGATTTAATGTAGGTGATCCAATCAGACATCTGTAAAAAATTTCACCTCTCAAGACCCTCTTCTACATCTATAAAAGGGGAAAGGTATCCCTTAAATGGCAGCATAAATTTAAAGCAGTGCAAGGGCATATTTTGGAGACAGTTTGGGTATTCTGCCGGGAGTTTGGCATGTTATCTTCACCTAAATCCAAGCTATACATCTGTGGGTTGGGATTAATAGAATTAATCCAAGCTATCTGATTCACTTGGGTTAATGGCTGAGGGATTTGCTTAGATATTAGCTTATTCACCGCTGGAACACTCTTCTCACTTAATTGAATATGAAATTTTCTAACAACACCCCCTCCAAGAGAGTTAGGGGGAGAACAAGGGCACAAGAAACGTCCATGGACTTTATTAATGGTTATAGAAACAAAGTATTTGATGGGGTTTTATCCCATCTCTTATAAGTGACAACAAAAGGTCCTTCCCATATGGACCTAAACTTCTCCCTTCTGGAATTTGATGTGGTTGTGACAATATAATAACAAGTCATAGATCTGATGGTGGGAAGAGGTGGCCTAAGCTCATTAGTGCCTGTCCTCAGTTAGTGACTGTTTTAGCTAAATTAGCTATAGCTTCAGATTGTAACTGGATGATGTTTTGGGTCAGCCTCCTCATAGCCTTTTCAGGATCACCAGTTTAGCAAAACACTTCTTTGGCTAAGAGAGCGGGTATCCCAGGTTCTTAGCCATATATAACGCGGAATGGAAAGATTTTGAGGATTCAATGATAGCAAATCTGGTAGGCCATTAGAGCACCGTACAAATACTGAACCCAGTGGACTGAGTCAGAGGTGGTCTTTTTTTGAAGTATGGATACCAAGGTCCTATTCACTCTTTCTACAGTGCCATTGATAAAAGGATTGTAGTGAGCTGAAAGGAGCTGTTGGACACACATGAAAGTGGCTAAGATCTTAATACTATAGAGGTGAAGTTTTCCCATTTTCATAGAAAAAACTTGGGACACTCATGACAAGTGAAAATTTCTAATGAAGGAAAGTGGCAGTAACTTTATCAGTTTGAGCAGGTAGATCCACCGCTTCAACCCATTTTGTAAGATGATCAATATCTACCATGATAAGTAATTTCATTTAGTTGCTGGGGTATAGGTCCAACCACATCTAGGCTTATCATGTGGAAAGGATGTTGAGATGTAGTAGGTTTGTATTCATTCTTGGCCTTAAGTTGGCGTTATAAATTTGGTGGAATTGTTAAGATATGCCATAAGGTTTTTTCACAGGGTCAATTCCACTGAGCAATAGAACGGATGATATGAGATTGTCAGTCCTTAAAACACACTTTCAAGATGTAAAATAAAAAATATGGAGCAATAACCTCAGTAATACTTCTTTCTTTTAATGTAAAATAATCAGCAGATTCTTCCTGCTCCACTCTCTCTAAACTACTTTTTTAGTACTAGATGGTCCCAATCTGTAAACTACTAACCACCTTTTTCTTCCAATATAATCATCTCACTGATATCTCAGCGACTTTGGTTAATACTGGCCATTTTTCTTAGTAATTTGTTCCACCACATCTCATTTTTTCTAGCATAGATTATGTATTAAATTCACGATTGCCTTAATTTGAGGCAATCCAAACCAATACTCATCGTATGTCAACAACTCACTATCTTTCATTTGTTAACATCACCATATTGCCCAATTCAGAGGTGATTCAATATACCTTTTTAGCCCAATATTGCTTCATCATAAGGCTCTTGAATAATTGTACTCATAGACTTGGCAGACTTTACCCATTCTGCCATAATGACTTAGGGCTTATTGTCCAGTCATATCAGGATCTCGACATTACACCCCATGACTAAATGATAAGTCTCCTATTATTTGTAGGGCTGATGGAACTTTGCATGCACTTGGTTAATGATCTGACCACTTGCAAAGTCCTTGATAGTGTAAGCGTCGATGCCCATCTTTTCAATTATCATAAATGAATCAATCCAGATATTGGCCAACTAGTGCTTCCACCCAAACCCAGGTTGATCATGGAATAGAATCATATCTTCATTTTTGAACTGAGACAACCACTACGCCATACCCAACTGGTAGCCTGATTCTTGATTGTCTTGGCTAAACTGAAGAAATATGCTCCATTTTGTAATTTTGATCAACGTGTCTGTTAAGTTAGTCAAATAACAGTGGGGATCCATTCTGCTGGTATCTTCCACACACGCATAAAGCAGAGCTGGAAGGGCAGGGTGTCATACATATAGTAGCTGAAAGGGGCACTTCCCCATGGCGGAATGGTAGCGAATATTATATGAAAAACGGCGGTGGAAAGAAGAGAAATCTAATCAGAAGGTTATCCGTTATAAACTTCTGGTATATGTTCACCAAAATTCCATCAACTTGCTTGACCATACCATTAGTCTTGTGGTAATATGGGGTCATTAGCACTCCACGGATGGCTATCAGTTCGTTGTGATTGGGTAAAATGTAAGAGGTAAAGTTGGTTCAGATGTCAGTAAGGATTAACTTGGACTGTGTCGCTGAATTATACATTCCATCACAAACCAAGCCACTGTGATTGCCCCCAAATCACGTATTGCCCGCACTCCAACCCACCTGGCCAAGTGATTGATAGCTACCAAAATGGACTTTCACTAGTTAGCTCCCATTGGTAGTGGTCCCACAACATCAAGGAAAACTGTATGCCAAGCAAAATTCAGTTTCACTAGCTGGTAGGAAGTCTTCTGGTGGAATGGCTTCTCCACTTGGCACTGGTGGCAGCAGGAAATTGTTTTTAGAACGTCAAAGTTCATGTTTTCCCAGTAATACTAAGCTCGCAACAATCTCATTGTCTTGCGCATGCCACCATGTACGATGGCCCTATGTGAGCTCATGATAATGTTAGGCCATGCCGAGGGTCATGGGAAGTTCACTGTTGAATCACTGATCCTCTTATAAAACTTACCATTCCGCTGGAAGGTATTGGCAGACATTTCATTCAACGCCTCTATGACTTGTGGCAGCTCATCATTGTACTTACCGCTGAGCATCTTATATACATAATGTCGCTTAGATCCACTGTAAATGCAATTGTTGGTAATCTTAACAAGAACATCGATGAATCCCCCCCCCTTGGGTTGGGACCATCTAGTACTAAAAAAAAAAAAAAGGTAATCTTAACAAGCAGTCTGCATTCTAATGTTTGGCTTCCGGCCATTAAAGAATCTCAAAATTTTAGGCCTGAGATCTAAGGGCCCATCATGTTAGACACCCCTCAGGCTCTTTAAGGTTCTGCAACCAACGCAACAAGGCATGATCCATTACTACTTTGAACTGTACGCCATAAAAATATACTCTTAATTGCTTATAAGCATAGATCACCTCTAAACACTCCCACTCAGTCACGGTATAATTATGTACATGGCAATCCAGGCTTCAGCTGCAGTACGCCACTGGGTGCTCCTCCCTTCCATCATCTTTTTGGGACAGGACTGCCAAACGGCAGAAAGGGAAGTGTCATGGTTAAATGACATGATAGTGGGCACCTACCCCAAGGATAAGTCTGGGCGGTTGAGGCTCAGAAGGTGAAGCTTCAGGCTTTCCCTGACCTCAAGCACACAATAGACCAACGCTGGGTACAAGACAAATATGCTCATATTGGTACTAGAGAGGTGCCTAACGCCCAGCCCCTTGCGTCAGCCCAGGAATTAAAACGGATGGTCTATTTAATTAATGAGGATGGCTCAATTTGGTTGATTGAGGAATGTGGTTTTGAAACACATTCCATTTATGAAATTACGAGTTTGGGTCAGATACAACTTCAATCAATTACTTGAGTGAAGTTGGTTTCAGTGTATTAAACTAATTTGGATGGGAGTGTTTGCCTATTGATGAATTGGTGCTTGGGACCGCTTCAGCAAACCCTGAATTACCCCGACAAAGCTTAAATTTTTATTTTTGTGACCAACATTCCTTGTTGGTCAACTTCTCACAATAAACTTTCCCCATTTTCTCGTTTTATTTATGTTATCTTGGACGATCCTGTGCGTGGACCTCTTTGAGGAGGTCTTTCGCTACATTAACCATTACATTTTATATATGATTAAGTTATCACCTAGTGCACCGTTGGTTCTCCAAGGTTCCCTCCAACATGGGACGCTTACCGCTTCTCCCTTTGTGCACCGCGTCATTTTTGGTTGGTTATTTACCTTAAGGATTGCTCTCTTTTACTTAAGTTATTTAACCAGCACCCTCTGCTAGCCCTAGTAACTTTTATTATAACGGCTAGTTTCCTTGCGTTGGCCCTGTGCACCAGGCACTACCACGCTGGGAACAGGAGAGTTATAGACACTCTTAATACAGGAAGCATCTTTCTGGACAATAAACTCTTTATCAAAATTGAGATATTGTATCACCGGCGCAATGATTAGCACCAAACAAAGTGTATCACGAGCATTGTCAGCGTTCCGTCCATTCAAACGCAGCATCCTTCTCTAATAACTCAAACAGCGGACCTCCAATACAATTAAAGTTGGGTATAAAGAAACAGTAGTAGCCGACCATCCCAAAAATACTTGTATTTTTTACTTACTGTTTGGAGTAGTCATCATCCTGATAGCTTCCACCTTGGCTGGTTGGGGCTGCAGATTTGTCGCCTCTACCACATACCCAAGGTACTCCAGCTGATCCTTGAAAACGTGACATTTCTGGGGCTTATTCTTGATGTTGGCCTCAGCCAACCGGCAGAATACCTCTTCCAAATGGTTAAGGTGCTCAGAAAACTGATAGAGAAAACGTTGATATTGTCAAGCTACATGAGGATGCATGACAGCTTCAAGTTTCCAAGGATAGTTTCCATCGCCCGTTGGAATGTTGCCAGGGCATTGGTTAGCCCTTATGGCATATGGGTCAATTGAAAAAAGCCCTTTTGACGTGATAATGGCGCATTTCTCCTGTTCTGCCGCAGGTAACTTGCTTTTCCAATAACCGGATATCAAACCCATTGCTGAGAAGTAATGAGCTCATCCAAGATGGTCCAAAGCATCATCAATTTGTGGCAAGGGGTATGAGTCCTTTTTCATAATGCTATTGAGCTTGCGGTAGTCTATTACTACCCAGTTGGTACCATCCTTCATTTTTACAATTAGGACTGGTGAAGCCCATGGACTCTTTGATGGATTACGCATTCCTTGTTAAGCTTGTCAAATTTCTCAGTGACAACTTCTTCCACTGCTCTAGATTGACGGATTGGCCAGGACCTGAAGGGGGATGATCACCTATGTCCAAGAAATATACAATTCCCCGTGCGCACCCTAAATCATGGTCATCAACAGCAAAGATCTCCTTGTGTTTTGTAAATAAAGCTTCCGCCTGATTTTTCTGGTCTTCTGATAACCTCATTAAATTTTAGCGCAGCACAACTGCCATTATGCTAAGCTGCAGTTTGATGAACAGACTAAATTAATTAAGTGACCCAAATTCATAAACCTGGAGGATCTCCTCAACTGGGATTAAATGTAAATACGCCACTATTTGGTGCCGGTGGATTTTCATCAGTCCATATCAGAGATTCTCTAACAAGACGTTGATCTTACCGTGTCCCAGGATTATAATGCCTGAAGCCACGTGAGGCTCAAGCTGCGATTGCTGATAGGGCCCAACGACCTCCACATAAAGCCCAGCAGGCACTTTCACTTCTAAATTGGTGTTTATAATTACCTGGTGTCAAGAAGGGATGGATATAGGGCCAGCGGCTCTAAGCGGTAACCCTTAATATTCATATATTTGATGGGGAAGGGCCTGGGTCTTGCTCTTTAGTTGATGGTAACGAACTATAACCCCATCACCATATTCAAGGTTAATATGACCCATGTGCACAAGATCCTTCGGCATTCCACTGGAGCTGAAGTAGATTGGGATCCTCTGTCCCAGAATTCCAAAGGTCTCCGCCGTCATATCAACAACAGCCCCAAAGTGTTGCATAAAAACGGTTCTAATTAACAGGTCATAGTTAACGTTTGATAGCCCTATTGCTGGGGCTACAATGGCAATCGACTAAACCATAAGGGTAGCGCACTGTACGCTCCTTCAGAGACTGTGCTTTCCATGCCCACAGTCCCATACACCATACAATGTTCCAAGTAAGGCTTTAATGCCAACTTCGCCACCAGCTTTGTGGACACTATGTTAACTGGAGCGCTTATATCAATGATGGTGAGGATTCAGGATTTTGCTATGACAATGTCACAGCATGTTCACTCAGAGTGGGATGAATTCTGATTGTTTACAACGTAGAAATATAACAGATCTCGTTTACCCAGGAAGCTCATAATACCCTCCCCCAACTTTAAGGTACTCTTTAATAATAGCGTCCACAGGGAGGGCAACGTTTACCCTTCTAAGAGAGGCGTATTAGCGGATGGATCTGGTTCATCTGTAGAAAGTTGGGCAAACATTTGACAGGCATAAGGCTTTGGTTGCTCCTGAGGTCCTTCTTCGCTGTACCCTTGATTTGAACTCGTGTTATTACATTCACCCTCCAACTGACTGCTGATATAGGAAAGCATCGTCATACTGAGAGACTTCCGCTGAATGTATGGGGATCGGTTTATTTGGGACGTTTTGGGTCAAAATAGCAAAGGTAGAGAGTCCTGTCTCTACTCCACTCCTACTTTTCCCTGATTGTACTGATCCTGCAGTAGATAATGGACCCAATGATTGGGGAAACTTCTTGCCAGGTGCTTAGAGTAACCGCACTCAAAACAATTGACCCCATAAAATCGTAGTCCTTGATTGTTGTAAGATTTCCCACACATCAAAAATTGGACTGGGGCCAAGCAGTGTAAACAGAGCCTACCCGATAGTTGAACTGCTGATGGCAACTTGGTTGGGAGTGAGGCGCATAGTGAAAATAAGGCCAGGGGTTACTAAATGGACGCTGAACAGGGTGGGATATTTCCCTAAATAAGAAATTCTGGCAGTGGAGGCAGTAGGGATACATTCAATATTGGGTGGAGGGAAGGTAACAGATAGACAGCACAAAATTTGAATGATTTTAAGCAAGAGTACGTCGTCATCTAGATATTAAGCCATGGCATTGTAAAGATCGTGGTATGGCTTCACTGCAGAGGTCATTGCTATGCATACATCAGATTCAGTTAAAGTCCCTGCCCCAATTTAGCACATGAGCTTCCAACTTAAATTGATCAGCAAATGCGGTGAGCGTCTCATTACATTGAAACTCAATAGTCAAGAACTCAGCCTTCCACTGTGACATCTTTGTGGTACCTCCAAACAGCTACAGAACAATATACTCCAATTCCTGAAATTTAACAGAACTGTTTGGAAGATAGCAATTAACTTAGCCGGCGCTTCCAAAATCTAAGGTGGAATTTACAATTTTGCTTTATTCCAATCTGAAGCTCCTTCTGTTGAAAACTCAAATCGCTTAAAGTAACCATAAATGTTTCCATCACAATCAAACAAAGGCAGCTTATCAATACAAACCTCCTGCAGAAGCTCTGTCAGACAATTGCAAAGTCTGATTAGTTAGTAAGAGTATTTAATTCAAAATAAGTAGGAAAATGTGGATGAAATCGGCCTAAAGATCCTGTTTAATTCTCAGTGTAATCCATTGAATCAGGGCAATAAATTTAATACTAATTCTCGGCCAAATATCACGAAATCTGGTGATTGAATTGTGCTGACTATGCGGTGATTTCATGAGAGCCCATCAGAAACTCCACCTCAGGCTACCACTAGTTCAGTGCAACCTACCCCATAGAGTCCTGCACCTTTTATAGGTTCAGAAGGGGTATTGCAAGGTAAAAATATTTTCATGCTCACTAATTGGGTGAAATTAATTAAATTATTACCTCATGGTCATATCCTACCAAAAATCAACTTACCATCAGTCATTTTATCGAAATGATTTACGTTTTAAAGATGTGATAGGTCAAATCATAATATTCCCTACTGGATATTACTAAGCCATCTGAACTTCAAGCCTCATCCATTTAAATACAATGTATTGACTTGCTAAGAGGTTTATTTTCTTACCCTCATGGTTACTAATAAAAAACTCAAAACCCTAACTTTTAGTTATCCCTTTTACATATTTAATTCAATTTATTGGTGAATAAACCCCTTTGAATATTTATGCAGTAGAGATTAATTTTCTCCTGCAATATTGTTAGAATCTGGGGGAAATTTTTTCCAGCGAGCCTAAACATAGCCCAGAGTCCAAGCTCCTTCTTCCATTGGAGCACAGCATCCAAAGCAAGCCAAAGTTCTTAATAATCAACTGGTGCAGCTCTCAGGAAGATCTCTTGTCAAAGAAAGTCTGATGCGCCATGGCCAGCGACTGAGGAGTTTTTATCGTTTTTGTGACTTATCAATGGGCCTTTTGTAGTGGGCACCATTGTTATAAATTCATTGGAATCATCAAGATATGCCATAAAGTTTTCAACAGGGTCAATCCCACTGAGCAATAGAACGGATGGTATAGTGATTGTCAGTCCTTAAAGCACACTTTCAAGAAATAAAATAATAATATGGAGTAAAGGCTCAGACCTGTTTGTTGGAAAGAAAACCAGATTAATTGACTCAAATATCTCCACTCAATAAAATATTCGAGTGAATTTAGAATTAAGGAAGAAAAACTTTTCTTTCTCGTTGCAATCACTATTGCAACCTATTCAATTCAAGACTGAATCTAGTTTGATAATCTCACAGAGGAGATTAGTCTGCACCCATGTCAGGGAGCAGTTGACAAGCAAGATAAGAGGAGCAGGCGGAGGGCCCGCGGCCTCCAACATTCGAAAACGCCCCAGAGAATCTGGCAGAATAGACAAAAATCTTAAAAAAACTGGCAGTCACGATTTCCCTGGAGATACTCACATGGCAAGCACGATGCAACCAGTACATCAACACGCCAAACTCCCAACCACTTTCATCGGTGGAATTTGGAGTCTGCGTGTATCTGGACATCCAAAAAACGGCCTTATGGGTAAAATTTTGTGAAGCTGTACACAAAATTTTCCTAACTGCATTGTACGTCGCACCTCACTCCATATCACGCGGTTGGCTGGACCTAGGTTTTGAGAGCAAAAAAGCAGCAGATGAGGCTGCAGCGGTGCACGTAGTGATTGACATCCCTGAAGGGCAACGGGTCATCAAAACCAAACACACCAGATGGACAAAATCAAACCAAATTTTCCTCACGTTTGACTTTTTGCTTACTATGGTAAAACGTGACATTTTAAAAACCTTAAAGATGGTCTCGCCATATACGGCGAAATACAATCTTTTGAAATGCAATGCTTCATGCTAATGCCACACATGTGCACCGGCAAAGCTATTGCAGTTCTGACCCCAACTGAGGAGATCGCAAAGGAGCTAACCCAGATCCCACACTCCACTTTTATTGATATTGCAGGGCATACCATCCACCCATTCTGGGTGACCGTGGACAGCGCGCCCCCCATTTGCAACCACTGTGATGTGTTCAGCCACAAGGCGCACGCATGCCCCATCAAGGAGGGTGTCACAATCCAGAGCACCTCTCGGCAGCCATGGCCAATGGAGAGGTACACTACAAACCAACCGCAAGCACCAAGGAGGCTTTCCTGTGGGGAGCACAAGGCTGATACCTATTGGTAAAGACTATCTCCCCGCAAGAATGGAAGAAGGCTAAGCAGGCCCATAGGGCCGCGGCCAAGGAAATGGCCAAGGCCACCACCGCTATCCTACACTCACAATGCCAGGAGGACATGGAAACCTTTGTGGTGGAAGCAACTCAGGAATCCATCAACCAATCAGATTGGGAAGCTCATGCTGAGCGGGCCACTTAATCTGAGGATTCAGTGGGAGACTTGATCTCACCCAATTGTTGCACCCAAGCTCCGGTCAAAATTGACTTGGGACCTATCCCAACTGAAAATTTTTTTTGACCCGCTCAATGGTGCACCAAACTCATCCGCACTGCAAAAAATTCGTCAGACGTCAGGAAAACAAAAAGCAAAGGCCAAAGCCAACGCGACTCATTCTGCAAAAATCAACAAAAACTCTGAAAACGTTGCTGCTAATACCTGCGCTGCTGTGAAAGCCCGTGGGGACCTAGAAGAGGCTGGTGGGCCCGGGGGCCCACCCCCTTGCACCTAAGGTGAAATGGGGGAAACCTTCACTTTAGGGATGTTGAATATCGCTGGACTCAAGGCCTCCCCATCCCAGGCTAGGAAACTGAGTTTTTTACAACACAATTTACCCGTGGATATCCTGGCCATCCAGGAGTCCCACTGTCCATGAGGTTGCGAGGAAACTTGGAAAACAATGCTCCTCCCATTTCTATCCTTTTGGTCGAAGCACTGTGGGGTGCTAATTCAGAAAAATATATTTTCCAATTTGTATCCTCAGGAAACATTCCTAAATGGCCGAGTGCTCATCATCACCTTCTTGTGGGCCAACGTAGCGCACGCAATCATCAACATCTATGCCCCAAATGGTGCACAGGAGCATTGGGAATTTTTCTAATTGGTCAAATCCCTCCCGCTACTCCCTGATTCTTTCCTAGTTGGCAACATGAACTGTTGGCTAACCTCACCAATGGACCGGTGGCCTCCCTCACCCCATGCCCCACAGGGTCACATTGAACTACGCGTTCTAAAGGCCACCCTTGGGTTAATGGATGCGCTGCCATGACATGCCCCGCTGCTTGAAAACATGACGCGTCCCCACATCCACAATGGCCAATTAAGGTCCATGACCCGCATCGACCTTATTCTAACGCTGGCAAAATTCCAACCCCACATCTCCCACTTCAAAACAACAAAAATGGAATTCTCCGACCACCAACTGGTCTCAATAACATACCACCTACCTGTCACAGTTGCTAAGGCCCCACATTGGCGCAAAATCCACCCCCTGAGCTTGCGTTGTAAGGATTTTCCACATGGGTGGAAGAGGCAACTTTCGGCGAAAAAGTTTGTTGCACCATTTTGTGCGGACCCCATTTCCACATGGGCAACTTTCAAAGAGGACATTCGCCACTCTCGCCATCTCTCCTCCAGACGCTCACAAGCTACATCGGCGGTTATCTCATGCACTCTGGGAAAATTGGCACACTTGGAGTCCAACATTCTAGCTACAGGATACAGCCCTTCATGGGGCCAGAAGTGGGCGGAGGCAGCCGCCCACCTCAATGCACTTGAAAGGCAACACAAACATCAGGTTTGTGTTCAATACAGGGCTACACGCATCACAAAAGGTGACAAGTGCACCGCATATTTCTTTAAAAATATTTTTGCACCACGCCAGAGCATGGCCTGCACACAGGTGCGAAGATTGGATAATTCTATTGCAGATACACTGGCTGAAGTGGCAATCAAAATGCAAAAATATTACTCCGAGTTGTACTGAGCCAAACCAATTTAGCTGGCCAAAGTGGTGGAATTTCTCAACCAAGCTCATATACGCACCATTTTCCAATACCCAGAAATAATGAGATTTAATTACTCTGAACAAATTATGGACAGCCATTCGCAGTGCACCAAACTGAAAATGCCCAGGCCCAGATGGCATTCCATATGAGTTCTACAAAAAATATTTCAAATATATATCCCCACTTCTGCTTGCCTCATTTAACCAAAGCCTGTTGGAAATGCGCCTCCTACCAGGGGAATATGAGGCCTTTACTGTCACACTCTTCAAGAAAGGGGATAAGCTTGACTTAGCCAACTGGCACCCCATTTCTCTAACAAACACAGAAACCAAAATTTAAACAAAAAAATTATGGCTAACCAATTAGGGACTTTAGCATCTGCCACCATCTCCCCAGAACAATTTGGTTTCATCCCCAGAAGGTCAATTTGGGATAACGTGCACTCTGTGGCTAATGTATGTCAGTCCACAGCCTCTGGGGCACTTGTATTCTTGGACCAACAAAAGGCCTAAGATAGACCATCTAGTACTAAAAAAAAGGCCTAAGATAGAGTAAACTGGGAATACCTAAGGGCCTGCCTCCATCAATTCGCCTACCCCCTCGCTTCATCAACTGGGTGATGCTGCTCACGGAATCTGAAACAATGGCAGTGCATGGCCCTGGCTTCCTAACAGAAGTAGTCCACCCTCAAAGGGGTTTGCGACAAGGGGACCCCCTCAGCCCACTCTTATACAACTTTAGCCTTGACCCACTACTCCGAAATGTGAATGCCCAACTCACTGGAATCCATGTGCCAGGCCAAGCCCCAGTCAAGATATTGGCGTTCGCAGATGATTGTGTGGTTGGGGTGTCTAATAATCAAGATGCACGCGCGCTTGAAGCTCTCATCCAGGAATATTCCCGGGTAAGCAACGCGGCACTGAACGCCTCCAAAACCGAAATCATCCTCCTTGGTCAGTTCCAAAACTGCTGGGCCCCAGCAATTAGTTCCCAACCCGGCCCATCTGCTCGCCCACGTCCACGCCTTACTAACTCAACACACACCGCTCCACTGGTGCTCCCCTTCGTGCCACGTCCTGCCATAGGACCAGTACACCATCTGGGCGTGTGGATGGAGGCAGGCGGATATGCGTCAGCAGTAATGGAGTGCCGTATTCTGGACAACGTGATGAAGCGAATCGCCTCTCTCAGAGCCCACCCTACTTCCCTTACTGGCAGGGTTTTTTTAGCCAACTCTATGCTACTATCCAAGGTCTGGTTTGGAGCCCACGCCATCCCCTTCTCTCCAAGCTTCTTCAAATCCTTGTATGCCTTGCTGCAAGGATGGCTTTGGTCAGGCCGCCCTCCACCAGTGCAGCTAGAGGTCATGTTTGGCCCTCATCATCATGATGGCATGGGCCTGCTTGACTTCAAAATTCATTCTGCTAAGATCCTGGGCACCTGGATCGCGGCCGTCACCGCCGTTACACTCCCATCCCAACACTGGTCCCATGCAGCCCACTCCAACTTCTCCCGAGCCTTGGGCCTCAACAACCCATCAAACCCCCACTCCCTGATGAAATACCTCGCATCACACACATTGGCCACAGGTCCTCACGGGACAAAAACCCACTACAAACGAATCCTACTCTCCATGCGGAGCGCAGAGTGGAGAATTTGTATCAGCGGACATACAACCCAAAGAGGCCGCCCCTCTCCTCAGTTCACACAAGAGGTACAGGGGCTACCCATCCATTTTTCATGATCCCCATTCGGCCCCATGTCCTATCCAGGGTGGACTACCTGGACATGATGGACATCCCTTATTCCATTTAGACCCAAAAAACAATCTGGAAATATGTACATCACCCTCTGTTGCAGCCTCAAGTCCGCTCCCATGTGTGGCGCTGCCTGAGGCGGGTGTATCATACTGCTGAGCGCTCTAACGCTTTACACTCATCCTGTATCGTGTGCGGCCAGTATGGAACGCTGTTCCACCACCTGGAGAAGTGCCCCACCTCTAAAGTGATATGGCGCGAAGTTCAACGTCTGCTGGGCCAGGATCAAACGCATCCCTTCAGTCTGTCAAGAGATATGTTTGCTCTATCAATGGCCTCCTCCCTTCCACCCTCCCTCCGTGCTCTAGTGGTTGCAATCGCCATGTGGACCATCCACACGATTGTCTTAGATGCCATCGCAGGCTCCACCCCCACCCTCCCAGAAACTGTCCACAGATTCTGGTCTCATTTGGTGGACCACTTTCAAGCGTGGATGTTTGGATACCTCCCACCGCGTCGCCAACAGCTGGTCTCCTCCTGGTTCCCAGTCTGGTTCATCAAATCAGACCCCTTCCTCCACACGTGCTCAATAGTGGCTACGGCCCCTTCACACGTTCCCTCCACCTCCCCATAAGTGGCGTTCCCGCTGGCAACAAGAGATAGCATCGCTTCTCTGGGGTGCCTCCCCCAGTACTAAGTTTATCTGTCCTGAGTCATATTCAGAAGTGTCTGTCCCATGGTCGGCCTTCCCCTCAATAAATTTAAATTTAAACTTAAGAATTAAGGAAGAAATAAACAACTATAGAAAACTGACAAACAACAATCCACTAATGTCCTTGGCTCGACCACCCACTGCTCCAAAATGGGGCAGTGGTAAAACCGCCCTAGAATCTTCCACCCAGCGAGGAAACGCTTTTGAACCAGATTGACCAGCCCCCAATTCCTCATGTTAATACATTCCCTCAAGGATCTCGCACTCCACCTCACACGTTCTAAAATGGTGCCTCATAGCCCCATTGTGCTCCCCCAAAGCAAGTTGCAATTTGGCTTTCAGGTCAAATATAGCAGCTTGAACCACTACAATGACAAACAGATAATTGAATTAATCCAGGCGCTTATGCAGCCTGAAGTCTTTTTTGACTTCCACACCTACAGTGGGTACTTTGACCTTGACTTCACTTATGAAGCTGATGCTGCAATCGCAGCCAACATTCCCCTGGTGTTCCAGAAAACCCCCATCCCAACCACTCGTAACCAGTTGCCTGATGACACCACTCTTATGGTTCAATTTTCAGGTCTCCTCACCCACCTCCAACCAGAAACTTTATACAAAGAAACAATAGCTGGGTTTTCAGTATATGGCGCTTCCCCATTTTACAATTTTTGGTTTCCAATGGAACCAACTGAATAGCAGGCCCACGCGCCTTAGCAACCATATACCCAATATCAAATGAAATTGCCATTTTAAATCCCCCTTGCACTCTTGTCCCATCTGCTCCTGACCACCCTTTCTTGGCCAGAGTAGATAAGGGGCGCACAATCTGCCCCATTTCCTTCGACCTGGACCACTCAAAGTGGCGCTTCCCCACCATAGCCTTAGATGGAGCCCACATGCTCGACTACCCCCATGATGCTCCCAAATCTGACATCAAAACCTTCTTTGAATGGAGAACTATCCTCCCCCTCCACCCAAAATGGTAGATGCAACTGCCATGAAATTAACCAATAAGGAACTGACATGACAAACTACCACTCCTACTCCAACTAATTAGGAGCCAGCATGGACCCCAGTAAATCCAAAAAAATTCACCCAGCCACCCAATCCAGCCCACCCATATGCCGATCAACCTATTGTCTTCAACAAAAATCACTGGGCTTTTGAGGAAGTTGATAAATTGGGAAATCACATCCTCAACTCAGTCGAGGCCCCAGGACTCAAAATGTACCTAAACGCAGAATAGGTGGCTCAATTCCCAACTAACCGTCATGCTCTATGCTCAGATACAGATATATTCCAAAGTAACCACCAACTCACCAAAGAGGCCGTTGCCTCCCCTGATTGTCACCCCCTCAAAAAGGCCATAGCAAAATCAGTTGCAGTCTTGGCCAAGGGGTACCCGCGCCTATCCTTCCCCCAAGCAACAAATTCATAAAAAAATTCCTCTGATTCCAACAAGTTGTCCACAAGACAGTACAAAAAAAGAAATGGTCGCAAAATTTGGCCCTAAGACCTGCATTACCATCAACAGCTTTGCCAACTTTAGCTCACTGCCCAAAGTTTTCTTTGAGGCTGAAAATTTTACTGAATATATCACAACCCTCCTCATAGCAAAATTCAAGCTTCCCAAGACACTTTGCTACCTTGCCCCCCATTTTGAGGATGCACCCACTCCCATGCTCTCAGCGCTCTGCCATACAATGTCCAACACAGAGGAGGAAGATGAGCCTCCCAATACCAACTCGCCCCTCACCATGGACGCATAGCAGTTTACCACATCCAACCTGGTTGGTTATCTTTTTTAGTTTTTATTTTTTAAATTCAGTTTGAGTGATCTGTTTGTCTCTTTCTGTTTGTTTAAATTCTAGCGTAGTTTTTTTTGCTACTCAGAGCTTGTTAATGTCCATCCCCTGGTTGGCTTACCTTGCTTAAATATAAATTTATAATATGGAGCAATGGTCCCGACAACACTTCTTTATTTTTAATACAAAGTATTCAGCAAATTCCTGCTGCTTCACTCTCTCTAAACTAATAACCACCTTTTTTCCAATCTACTCGTCTCACTGATATCTCAGCGACTTTGATCAATGCTGACCAATTTGCTTAGTAATTCTGCTCCACCACATCTCAATGGTTCTGACAGAGATTACTATGTATTAAAATCATAATCACCTTAATTTGAGGAGATCCACTCAATATTCATCATATGTCAACAACTCATTATTTGTCATTTGTTGACATCATCCTATTGCTTAATTTTGAGATGATTCAATATACCTTTTTAGCCCAATATCGCCTCATCATAGGGCACATAAATAATTATACTCATACTCAGGCTCAGCGAATTTTACTTATTCTGCCATAATGACTTAGGGCTTATTTTCCAGTCATACCAGAATCTCGACAGATGGGATTGCTTTTTGCAAGTCAATCAAGCATCCAGGACTTTGGTGATTGTTCCCATCATTCCGTCCCAGTAGTATCATTCTTTAGCCCAATCATTGGTTTTCCATACTCCACAATGCCCAGGATAGAATGTACTCCATGATCACAGGTACTCGCTCTGAAGGTCTAGGATATGCAGCTAATGGGGTCTTACCTTTTTGCATAACTTACCGCTCTCCACCTTAATGTTGTGGTAGTGTCAATCTAAATCATTTGTACAGGTTTATTTTCATTATCCCAAGCATTGGGGGTTATTAAGAAATCATGCAATCTCTCCACTTCACTATTATCTAGGTGAAGGGCTGGAAACCGAGTCAACCCATAAAAATTCAAGTGGAGAGTCCCAGCTCAGTGCTCAATAATCATATCATAATGATGGAGTTTCAGGGCCAACGAGACAATTGGCAATTTGGCTCATCATATTTTGTAACCACTTTAGGGAGCGTGGTCAGTAATCACTTTAAAGGAGGTTCCATATAGGAAAGGGCGGTGATATTTCACAGAGAGAAAGAAAGCGAGGTACTCCTCTTCTGTGATGCTGTAGTTACGTTCAGCTTTTGAAAGCATTTTGATGAATTAGCAAACGAGATGAACACACCATGCTCATCCAGTTGAGCCAGGATAGCTCCGACAGCGTAGTCAGAGGCGTCAGTAAACAGAATGAAAGGTTTGCCCTAGTAATGGTGATGGAGGATAGGCCTTTTTTGCAGCAACTTCTCTAACGTCTTAAACGAGGCCTTTTGTTAAGCTTTTAATAGAAAAAAGTGTTTTTAGCCAAAAGTTGTACATGGGGCTCACTTGAGTTAGGCAAACTGGGGAATGAAATGGTGGTATTACCCCAATATGCCCAAAAAAACCTGGATATCTTGGAGGATTTTTGACGCTGGCATTTTATAAAAAACTTCAATTTTATTGTGTAGGGGCTGAATCCTATCCTGAGATAGCGTGTCTGAGAAAATCCAATTTCTTCTGGAGAAAAGTACATTTTTCAGGCTTTAGCTTAATATTAGACGCGCGCAAGCGTAGAAAAATTTCCTTGATATAAGTGAGATGCTCATTAAAAGTTCTGAAAAAGACTGTGATATAGTCAAGATAGACAATTACACAACTCAGCTTGAGATCCTGTAATATGTAATCCATAGCTCGCTGGAAGGTTACCAGTGCATTGTACAGCCCCTGGGTTAGCCAAGTGGGTTGGAATAGGACTTTGCTGCAGATAAGAGAACATTTCTTCTGGTCTTATGGAGAGAGGTTCATTTGTCAATATTTGCTAGCTAAGTCTATAGCATAAAAGAACCTTGATCCAGAGAGTTGAGCCAAAGCATCGTCAATACAGGGCTATGGTAGCTATCCTTTTTTGTGAGGTTGTTTGATTCAGTAGTACATGATTACCTAATGACCTCCATTTTTCTTTTTTAGCAGAAGGGGAGACTACATGGGCTAAAAAAGGAATTATTAACCCTGCATCCAGTAAATGTTTAGGCTCCGTTCTCATCTGGAGATCCTCAACTTTAGATTTCTGATAGGGTTTATACCTGATAGGATGGGCATCACCAACATCAATGGTGTGGCTCCAACCCTTAATGTGCCCATAGTCAGTATCAGATTTAGAGAAGATATTGCTAGAAGACTCTTTAAGGTTTAAAATTTGGCAAGCTCAACTGTAGATAGTTCATCAGAAATTTTGGACTCTAGGAAAATTGCACAACAATTGATAAGCAGGTAAGCCCATATCCAGCATAGACCCAATGCAGTAGACTTGCTTATTATTTTCAACGTGATCAGCAGCCTTTATTTCTTTTTTTAATGTTGACTTAACAATCAGGTCCTTATTAGTAAGATTCCCCAGGAGTATATTGATAGTTCGCTGGTAGGCTGGATCTAATATGACTATCAATACTCAAGGTTTAAGGGACTAACCCCACCAATGATTGTTATTTTCAAGTGGTAGTTGTATTTGCATGGTAATCTTGGTGGCAATCACCCTTTGCTCACCCGCCCTTATTAATATCTCATTTGAAGCATCAAAAGGATATCCTCTAGAGCGTCCACTGATCAGGCAGAACCTTTGTATTTAGTCTCGCTGTTATGTAGTGTAAAGATAATGAAGAGGAAGGATACTTAACTGTGCAAGAGTAATCTTTTTTATTGTGTTAGTTGTTGGTTAGCACTAGGAGAACCTCATAGTTAAACAGTAATAAATAGAACTTTCTCATGTTGATAATTCCATAATACTTAAGCATACGTGAGTAATAATGAGCAGATGATTCATATTGTTAGAAAAAGCCACAGTTGGGGCTGACAGGATAAACTAACCAAATCTGATGGGTAAGGAGGAGCATTCCCCAATCGTGCAAGTGCTATTAGGACCTGC
Organism: Massospora cicadina; assembly: GCA_022478985.1. NCBI lineage: Eukaryota > Fungi > Entomophthoromycota > Entomophthoromycetes > Entomophthorales > Entomophthoraceae > Massospora > Massospora cicadina. Next base: position 77,680 of record JAKSZP010012062.1, read on the forward strand.
AGTTCCATGCTCTTGGATGTATTCCAAATCTTGGGCTATCTTAATCTTCTTAATCAGCTTTGAAGAAACAACGTTCACAGGAGATCCAGTATCAAGGATAGCCATGACCCATACTTTGTTGACAACGACCTCCACCTTGGTTAGGGTTCCACAAAGGGTGGGTGAGAGAGCTAGGACCTCTTTGATACGAAAAAGTAGAAGCAAGTCGTCAGGAGGTCTCGGGGTAATTGTCTTTGATAGTTTGTAGAGTAAGAACACGCTGAGTAGATCAGATCAGCAAGGCAATGATTTGGTTAACATTGCTGGCAACATCAATAACTTAAGAACACCGCAGCAATTGCAGGAGATAAGTTCCGCTGGGTATCAGAGCCACGTCCATTCTTTCAGGGTTTAACTGATCCAGTAACCCCATTTCAGCTGGGCACCTAGGACATAATATCCTACATCTTCACAACCTTCTTCAGATTCGTCATCAGAGGGGTAATCTATGCATGCCAGGGAGTCCATAGGAAGAAGGGTAGGGTCCGGCCTTCCTTTATTGCAAGAGATAACCTTTTGGCGCTCATCTACGCTTTGAGATTTTGGAGAACGAATTTTAACTGCAACAACTATGGATGGGCACTCTTGAATAGCTAGGGTTGCTGCCTTGGAGGAGCAGGTTTTGAGCTATAATCGGCCAGGGGAGATGGTGAAGGGGATATTAATGGCATCTTGCAGGGTCGTGACAATTGAACTGCTTTGGGAGGCCGCGCTGAAGGAGGAGCAAAGTGAGGCAGAGTTGAAACTGAATGTACAAGGCAAACTTTGGGTGCAGGTGATGGAGAGGAAAATTGCCGCATCACCCCTAGTACACTAAGTCTATCCTCACAAGGAGAAGGTATATCTGGTTTGAGCTTTACTGAGCGAGAAGGATATCAGAGTGAGACTGCCATAGAGGAGGCTAGTGAGGTCAGGGTGGACTCTTGCCTCGGGGCTTCTTGCGAAATTGCAGCTTCATAGAAATCAGCCACTTCTAGAAGAACCTCCTTAATATCTCTTACGTTTTTGAGGGGGCGCTTTATTGAAGAGAGGCGCATCAACAAGGAGGGGTGAGGCTTTAATCTAGTTGAGATGGCAGAAATGGAGTCATCAAGAGGTAACACCTTTGCAAGTAATAGTGGATGTGCTTCACTATAGAACTAATCAAGAAAAGAGATCAATTCTCCCTTTTGCTTGCTGAAGCATATAGAGGCCTGTTTCCTCTGAAGTAAAATCTGTGTTGAGCCAAATGTTTCAATAAGAGCTTCCATAACCTCCGCCCAAGTGCTGAGGGTGGCCATATTTGAAAACATCGCCCCTTGGGACAAGCGACTCAATCATGGGAGAATGATTAATTTTTTGATGGTCAGTTTTCCCTTCTATGACAAATTCATAAACAAAAAGAAAAGATGCAATGTTACCCTCTCCTGGTGCAAACTTTTTCTATAAAAGGGTCTTTGAATATGGGAGTGGCCCCATGAGGGCCTTGAGAGGAGCGCTGCTCAAGCTTTTTAAGTTAAGGCAAAGCATTGACTAGCTGCTGTTATAAAGCAGCTCTCATTTTTTAGATTTGGCGAGGACGTTGTATGTGTTAGTTACCCCAACGGCCTCCTTTTTAGTAAAAGTTTGTAATTTACAGGGCCCCTCTAGAGCACCGCTTGTTGGTACTCTGGCAATAGTTATGCTTGCTGGTGCTGTTGTCACAGTATTTTAACAAACTTGCAGTTGTAGGCGCTATAAGGCTCTTACCCGCTGTTAAATAGTTTTTAAAGAGAAATCACCACAAGAAGGTTATATATTATTCATAAAAAGGGGGAAAAAGCGATCCCCTACTAAAGTATCGCCACTTAGTAATTAAACTACTTGAGGGCCAATAATGAGATGCCTACGAAAGTAGATTAGGCATGGAGTGGCTCATTTTAGGTAATGAAGCTTTAGCTCATCAGAGAGCTTAAAATTCTCGTCCCCTCACCTTGGTTCCTGTTCAAGCGAGTGATTAACAACAGGTATGATATGTTCATGTGGTAAGAACCTAATGTGGTGATCCAATCAGAAACCTGTAAATTTATTTTCACCTCCCAGGACCCCATTTAAGTCTATAAAATGGACTGGGTTTCCCTTAAGTGGCGGCACTAAATTTAATGCAGTGCAAGGGCGAACCTTGAAACCAGTTTGGGTATTCTTCTGGGAGTTTGGAAGGTTCACCTCAACTAAATTCAAGTTTTACAGCTGAGTTTGGGAGTAATAGTATTAATTTAAGCTAAAAGATTTCTCACAGATATTGTCTGAGGAATTTTCTTAGATATTAACTTACCGCTGGAACAATATTATTACTTAAAATAATATGAAATTTTATAACAGTATCACAAGTGTTTTATGTTTAATGATCCTCCTTGGAAACATTAAACCTTGGCCACAAGGGTCCATGATTCCTGACCCTATGGGTGATGAAGGACTTAAAGATCCTTTTAAACTGGCTCAGTAGGTCCTATTGGATCACCTGATCCTCTTAGATATACAGCCTTAACTCAAGATATCTTAAACTGGATATTATTAACTAGGCGCAAAATATTGACCAGCTTATTAGCGTTATAGCTACCAAATGCACTTTTTTAATGAGTGTGAACCTTCAGTAGACGTCATATTTACTTATAAGCCTGCACTAGATAATAGAAAATAAGAACAAGTTAAGCTTATTTGTGCCAAGAGAAGAATATAACTTTATACTATCATTATCCGGATATAATATCATAAACATATCTTAAATGCTTTTTTGATTTAATATAAACATCTAGCACATCATATCAATAAAAGGTTATTTAGGTGTAGTTTTAGATATGTATTAGTGCAAAAAAGGCTTTAGTTCTAATTTTTTTGACTTTTTGTTAACTTATATTTTTTCTTAAATTTTTGAAATGTTTAAATTTAAATTTTTATGCTTCTATATCTGAATAATATGAATGCTGTAAATTTTTGCCATAAAGCTACTATATTCTTTAAAAGCTTGAATAGAGCATGATTTAGCGGTTTAATAATATTTTAAAGTTAAACACAAAAAATGAAAGCACTACGCTTTCAGGTATATATTTTATATATTCTTCTACATACATGATGGCTATAAATAGATTACAGTCCATAATATTATTTTTAATTATTAACTATTTTCATCTTTCTTTAATTTCACTTTTTTTTATTCTGAAGGCGGATATAACATTTATGAGCTTTCTATTGGTGTTTTTAAGAACAAATAATCTAATACAGAGACATATATATTTTATAAAGACTATATATGTTTAGTAACTATGGCATATTCTATAGTATATCTCTACTTGTTGCCAAAAATGGAAATATGTCAAAATGATCAAAAGATAATTTGTATTTTAGTAAAATAAAATATTGACGCATGTACTATAAAAAGAGTCTATCTTTTTTTTAGTACTAGATGGAAAAAGAGTCTATCTTAAAATCTACAAAGTGTGGAATACCACAAACTAATAAATAATCAGCAGGCAAAACATTGGCAATCAAATAGCCAATATATAGGGACAGGAGATAAGTTGTTTTTAGCCCTTCTTGAACAAATAGTTTGAAGCTGTAGAAACAAACTATGCACACAGATATACTCCTGCATCACTTGTATACATATTATATTAAGAAAACTGTTAGCCTTGCTTACCAGTGAATAGGATCACAGAAAAAGAGCTCTTAAAAGTTGCTTTTTAATGGTTTTCAAAATATCAGTTTTTTTCGTAAATTCATAATACCTAGGTTAGGGACCTAACACTGGATGGATTATCATCAACTTATAAAAATAGAACTTATATAACAACAGACAAAGCATAATGCTATCATTGATAATACTATACCAAGAGAAGTCTTTTACTTAGTTCACTCAGTCCTTTTTAAGAGTTTCTTTTTTATAATCTAAATGGCAAACTATTGATGTATCACTTGTGCTTCTTAAGATTCCAAAATCACATTGAAAAATACAACCTCATGGCAAAAGATAGTACTATCAATCAAATGGCAACTTAGGTAAGTTCACAAACTAAATAAAATATTTTCACTAATTTGTTGGATTACAAACCCACGCATTGCATGACTGGAATGATGATAGCCCACTTAGCTGTGGCATGATGGATAATATGACTTCTCCTTTATAGTCTTCTAAATCTTTTTACATAACACCAAATTTATCAACAATTTTCAGTGCTCTTTCATTCTTGCTGTCACTAATAAATAGAGCCTAAATCATTTAAAATTTAAAAAATATATTCAATTAAATTGTTTAGTTTATCTGATTGAATAATGCAGAGGTTTGAAACTGGGAGCAATGGAATCACAATTGAAACATTTAACTTGAGGTGAAAAATTAATTTAATACAATAGTTTAGGCATGGAATACTAACTTAATATTAACATTGATGTATCTGAAAACTAAAATAAACAAAAGAAAACTTTTAAAAAATGGATTATCCAAAATTCCCACAAATGTGAAATTTAATTGTAACATTGCTGTGATAATTCCAGTAAAACTTGGCATTAGGGTTACCATGATAAAATAAAACCGTTAGTTAGATTACCCTCAATAAAAGGAGAGCCCTTTGGCTCCCAAACGGGTGCAACTATGATCCTGGATACAATGTGTAAACCTTTTAATAATAGTGAGAGATATGATTGTATCATCAAGAAGCTCAGAGGTCACAGAAAGTATCAACAATTCCAACGGAGGTCTTCTGGAAGATGTAAGAGGTCACAACTTACAGAAGTTTAAACGGCATCCCAACCACTCTCTAACTCAGAAGATGGGGATAGAACCAGTGTGGTTCACAAAGAATTTGGGTTTTCATGGGACAATGACTGTCCCTCTATCTTAATAAATTTTGAATCTGATATTTAATTCTTGGGTGTTTTCAAATTCTTAGAAGTTATATCAGCAAAACTAGCCTCACGCCAAAAGAGATTAAATTTGATCAAATTAATGATTTATGTAATCCCAAATATGAAGAAATAACTAATCTCAAATTTCAGGTTGTGATCCCTTGAGCCACACAGCTGAATCAATGATCTACTTGACTGAGGTATGAAGCGCTAAGATGACTTCTTAATTTAATCTTCAGGAGTTACTAATGTACCCTTGAAATAAGCAAAATTACTAAGGTACCTTATTTATCCCTGTTGCTAACAAATGAAAATTAAAAGTATTGCAAACTAGGATTGAGATATATTTTAAAAATTGGATAATTTTTGTTTAATGGGCACCGCATCAGATTAAATTTAAACTTAGAGTTAAGGAGTTGGCAAAATAATGTCAAAAGAAAAACCAAAAGCTATAATTAATTAATCTTAACTAGGCGTGAAAGACTAAATAATCCCAGCATTAATGACTGGCAAGAGATAATCTACAATAAAAAAATCTCATAGTTAGTAAAGTTTTACCTAGAGTAGAACGTCCCTCTAAAGCCAAGTAAAAGAACCCTTGGAATCAAGGCCAGAACCCTTGAGGGACACAAATGACCTTTTAAGGTCATTAACCGCAAATGGGTTCTGGCTCTACCAATCATAAGTGAGTGAAACGGCACTCCAGAGGCAGAAAGTTCGGTGAAAACAACTCAAAAACCGGAAAATCAGCTGACACAAAGTTACAGAATTTGGCTAAATTTGCAAAATTTTTATTTCACACTAAAAGGCATAAAGTTTCACCTTGAATCAGCTTTTGGTATCACTTTATGTTTACCATGAAATTTCTTTTTAATTCATTCCCAAGCTAAAAAAGGCTTTGTTTTCTCAGATAAACAAAACTTAATATAGTTTAGGGAATATCTATTAATGTTTCCTTATGTCACGAATTTTGCAATCCACAACATCAGGGCTCAGCCAGTGTGCTAGGACAAAAGTTTGAAGACTGCTTGACCCTTGCTGTTTTGCCTTCATAGGCGTACCAACCCCCTACAAGTTCACGTCCAACACACCAACCCACAAGACCAACAACTTCGCCTTAGTGCCACTGGCCCCTCTTGGGAGTGCACTGGTGGTCCTCAGCCCCCTTCCTGGGCGGCCAGACCCCTTGCTCCTTCTCCCTTATGACCAATTGCCAGCCCTTCTTGGGTGTGCACTGGCAAGTCCATCCCCCATCCTGGGGGTCTATGGCTCATATGCTATACCACCCTCATGGCTGAAGGCCATCAGCCCCTCATTGTTAGTGGCCAGTTGTCCAGGTTCCCATTAGGGGTTCCTTGTGGGGCTGAGATATGGGAGCTGGCAGCGTCAGCCACTCCAGATGCATCACCCCGCACCTGCCTTGTGGATCTTAGTCCCAACCATACCCATCTTAGTGGTTCTTGCTACTACAAATAAGTAAAGGTAGATGAAAGAGAGATCTTTGTAAAAAAGGATGACAACTATCTAAACTAGGGTACTGCGCCTATTCAAAGACTCTCAGCAATCCCAGCTGTGTCCTTATCCAATTGTTGTCTTTATGAAGAGCTGATTTCCTCCTGATATATCATTCCCAAACACTAGATATTAGTCGACCCAAATTGGCACCAGTTTCTGGTCAGTTGTATATAAATTACTTTTATCAAATAACTTTGAATAACTTGGCATCATTATATGGAACTCAGAATTGGGGTGGTGTATTCATCATTGTTTGTTTGCAAATTCAAAGCCTTGGCTTTCCACCAAAAATAATAGAAGCCAGATAATTGACATTCAGCGTTGAACTGGGATTCCACCACGACCCAAACAATTAGATATTAATTGATCACATCCTCAGCTTTAGTCGCCAGTGTCAATCTTTGAAATAGCTTTACTATTGGGGATTACCCCTAATACTTCAAAAGAGTTCAACCCACCCAAATGGGGGCACCAATCAGTAATTATAACATTAAAACAATACTGAACTCAGCGAATAGCCGGAAATTAAGGCTGACAAACAACATCCCTACTTCTGATATTATTGGGAGCAATCATATGGTTAATTTTCTAACATTACCTCATTTAACCAGATGGTATTCATCCATTACAACCCACCTTGTTGGTGGGCCAAGAACTCCCCGGCGCCCCTCCTCCAAGAGGCACCGTCCATACCAGTGGCTTCACCACTTCCTAACCCAGTCCTCCAACTACTTGAGCAGAACATTAGCGGCACCCTGTAGTGAGCACTAATGTCATGAATTTTGCATCCACTCATCAGGGCTCCACCAGTGTTCTAGGAAAAACAGTATGAAGACTGCTTGACCCTTACTGTTTTGCCTTCATAGGCGTACCAACCCCCTACAAGTACACCTCCAAATTACTAACTAACAAGACCAACAACTTTTCCCTAGCGCCACTGGCCCCTTTTTGGGAGTCACCAGTGGCCCTCAGCCCCATTTCTTGGTGGCCTGACCCCTTTCTCCTTCTCCCTAGTGACCAATTGCCAGCCCCTCATGGATTTGCACTGGCAAATATATCCCCATCATGGGGGTCCATAGCTTTCACGCTACACCACCGTCATAGCTTATGGCCCTCGGCCCCTCATTGTTAGTTAGGTTGGCTAGTTTCCCGTTTGGTTTCTTGTTGTTCTGAGGCATGGGATCTGGCAGCGTCAGCCACTCCAAGAGCGTCACCCCGCGCCTGTCTCAGGGATCTCCAGTCCCACCTCTACCACTTAGTCGTTCTTACTACTAATAATAAATAAAGGTGGGTGAAAGAAAGATTTTTTAGGAAAGAATAACAATTAGTTATAACAGGCTACTGCACCTTTTCAATTGCTCTCAGAAATCCCATCCAGGTCCTCATCCAATCACTATCTTTCTGCAGAACCAATTCCCTCCTAATATGTCATTCATGAACACTGAATATTATGACACCCATCCTCTGCACCAGTTGCTGGTCAGTCATATAAAAACTACTATTACTAAGTACTTTTTATTTCGTTAGAATTGTACTGATTGGTGATTTTACATGGATTTCCTAAGGTTGGGGCTTAAGAAATCCACTACAGTGACAGTTGCAAATCCCAATTTTCTGAACTCAACTTAGTTGATGAGCTGATGAATTTTGAGATTATTTTAGACTATAAATATTAATTTTAGGCGAATTTTATCTAATTTAGGTTCCCTCGATCTGCCAGCAGATGAAGGTCAGAATGCAAGCATTTGTTAATCATCAGACACGCCAAATTTTTATTAATTTTTGTGTAGCTCATGCAGGGCTACTATTTAATACGTGAGGATGAGTTTCCCTTCCCTCACTTGTAAATTCTATATTATTTTGGTCTCCTTCCGAAATAAACCTGATCGCTTATATTTAGCACTGGTATTAATTTATTAATTTATTAATTCAAGTTTATAATTTGGGGACCTTGGTCGTGATAAACCAGGGTTAGGGGAGCATTCAACTTCCTGATACTCCATGGAAGGTGGTTGCACAACATGATGGGGTTGAGGCTGTGATGATGTTGTAGCAGAGTGAAGCCATTTAAGCTGACGGGTGAGAGGAGGCGAGTTCAGATCCTCCAGACCTCAACCAGGGGTCAGCACATCTTGCATATAGTTGAATTGCCCCACGAGCAATATCTGGACCCCCAAATGCAGTGGAATTTAACTGTTCCATTAAACATTAAAAATGGTATTTGCATTCCAGTGCAATCCTGATGCCCAGAAGATTGAAGTGACTCTCTTCTGGCATAGGCTTTCATATGCCAATGTGGCAAATAGGGCTTTGGGAGCCCGTTTATTACATAATTCACAAGTTAACCTTTCATGGCAAGCTGTGCACCAAACTTGCAAGATGACATGAAGTCAAGTGTCCTAAGAACTGCTCTGAGTCCTCAAATCCTCTTTATTGTTGCGCTGGCTTTCCAGAAAAGGGGATTGGGAGCTTAAAGGTGGGAAGTTGGACCTCTGGCAGTTGAGGCCTCTTGCACCCATCAGTGGACCTCTAGGGGGAACATCAACTTTTTCTGAAAACCCTGGATTTCTGGTCAATCCCTTCAAGCTTTCCCTCTTTAAAACCACCCATTGGAAAAATTACCTGGTCATGATTCCCCCACCTGACATGGCGGATGTGCTGGGATTTCCATTTCCAAAGGGATAATTTAAAGATTGGTGATTGTACATGGATTCCCTAAGGTGAAAACTTAGGAAATCTGTTACGTTGATGGTTGCAAATCCAAAATTTATGAACTCAACTTAATTGAAGAACCAATGCATTTTGGGATCATTTAGAAAATAAATATCCTTTTTAGGGAGGTTTATATCTAATTTATGTTCCTCTATCTGCCAGCAGATGAAAGTCTGAATGCCAGAATTTGCTAAGCTTTGGACACGCCTAAATTATTATTAATTTGTGTAGCTCATGCAGAGCTACTATTTTACAAATAAGGATGCGTTTCCATTCCCTCAATTGTGAATTCTACTTAATTTGGTCTCCTTCCAAAATAAAACCAGTTTGCTTATATATAGTGCTGTTAAAAATTTATTAATTTAAGTTTGTCATTTGGGGACATTGGTCGTGATAAACCAGGGTTATGAGGGAGCATTCAACATCCTGGTATGCTGTGGAAGGAGGTTGCGCAACATGATAGGGCTTGGGTCATGATGTAGTTGTAGTAGAGTGCAACCAAGTGAAGCTGATTGTTAGAGGAGTCAAGTAAAGATCCGCTGGACCTCAACCAGGTGTCAGCATTATTTGCATATAGCTGAATTGCCCCATGAGCAATATCTGGACCCCCAAATGCAGCAGAATTTGACTGTTCCGTTGGACGGTAGTAAAAAGGGGATTTGCATTCTGGTGCAACCCTGATGCTCATAAGATTTAGGTAACTCTCTTCCAAAGTAGGCTTGCATATGCCAAGGTGGAAAATAGGGCCTTGGGAGCCCGTTTGTTACAAGAATCTGTTGCCATAATCAGAATTGTGACAGCATGATCATCATAATTCATTTTCATATCAGAATCCTCAGCTTTCCAATGTAAAATCCCATGAAGCCAGATGATTGGCAGTCAGCGTTGAACTGGGATTCTGCCACAACTTAAACAATTAGTAATTAATCAATTGACATCCTCATCTTTAGTCACTGGTGTCAATTTTTAAATAACATTAACTATTGGTAACTATCCCTAATAATTTAAGAAATCTCAACCCACCCAAATGAGGAGTACCAATTGGCAATTATAACATTTAAATGATATCAAACTAGATGGTTAGCCAGCAATCACGCCTGACTATCCAACGCCCCTAATTCTGATATAATTGGGAGGAATCCATCTGGTTAACTATTCCAACACCATACTTATCGTTTTTTAACTAAGAAAAGACAGGTTGAAACCTTCACAATGGCCAGACTCTGATTATCTTTTTGTTCTGACCCTCAAATTTGGCACAAAACTGCCTTATGCCACAGCCTATTTAACTAACTCCACCACATTATAATTTTGTGCTTTTGCCCCAGTACCCATGCAACCTACCCCAATTCTCAAGTACTCTTGTCCCTGATGGTTTGCGTCACTTTGGTGTGCAATTTAATTCATAGAAAAATCATTATAAAACAAAACTGAGACACCCTAGGAATTTTCTTCTTCCTTGGCCACTTTGCCTTATTCTGAAACTTTTATGCCTGGCGCTTTTCTCCAGTGACCTTCTGCTCTCAGTTTCCTATCAAAAAATATAAATTTATAAATAAATTTCCTTACCCAAAATTACCCCAAAAAGGAAAATAGCTTTAACGGCTATCATGATGGAATTTCTTTAGACTTGACATTAGAAAACCATTGCTAACAAAGCTGTTTTGAAAATTTAGTAAAAATTGGAGATGATTATGCAACAACTTTTATGTTTTTGTGAAGAAGATTTGCTAAAAATTATTAATTTCACTAGGTTATAAAGGTTTCTAGTTGCTGACAGAGAGCTTGATTGCTTATAGGAATAGAATGTAACATAATCTTTCAATTTATCACAAGATCAAATAGAGTTTGAGTTTTAGATTTTTTAATATGAAATTTTAAGTACTATTATTTCTTTCCTAGTTATCTCCATTCCCTAGAAAAACTGGTTTGTTATTCCAGCTATGATAATTTGTCTAGATATTGTGTTTATAGTAAGCATTAATATAAACAGACTTTATTTATATCCATTAAGATTAAATTAAGTAATTATCAGTAATCCAACGTGCCAAGAGAAGATTGGGCTTCATACCAGAATGTTTAAGCTTCTCAAATTAGGATACACAAAAAATGATATTGCTGCACTTGTAATATGAGAATAATGGGGATTGGAGAATGTACTTTGCTTTTGATGAGTTAGGGAATTCGTTGATGAGTTATTATTTGCCTACACTCTAACATCATGGGATGATTTTGCAAATAACATTTTAGCTGATGACCTTACTACAGCTTGTGATTATATAGAGCCCATGATAGCCTTATATTATTAAAGCATGGAATATTTAGTATGAATAAAATATCAGGGGCTTTGTTGAAAACTTTTATTATAGTAAAAGAACTAATTTAATACCCTACCATTAGCAGGGTGTTAAATTATATAATTGGATATGAGTGTAATGATTAGGCTGAGTTCAATAATAGGCTTTGGAACGATATCCTTAATTACCAACATTGCATGTTTTAAATGCTGAATTCCAATTGTGTATGGCTGGCTTAATAGTTTTGTTTGACAATTGAATATGCTAATATTAACTAAAGTTCTTGCACTATTATGACTAGTTTGGTAAGTTTAGTATCTATAGATTTGCTTTAATAGCTTTAATATCTGATGATGGGCCCTATAGCCATTTTTACCCTTTTCCCTAACAGCTTTTTTTGTTTTTAAATCGCTTTGTAATTATTTTTACCCAGGGTAGATCCAGTTATCAAATCTCTACATTAAAGAGTATCCTGATTGAGTCACACGTTTAAAGAGGGAAAATTGCTCTTTAGTGCTAATATTAATTAATTTTTGTACATCTAAGCAAGGCTGTTTTGTATTCTGCTTATAGTTCATTTTCAGATTTATAAACAATGTTGGGTTTAGAATGGGAGTTGGTCATAGGTTGGTCAGGACAATTTTTGAGGGACAGAAGCTACCCATCTCTCATCTAGAGTGCGTCCTAGATCGGTAATCTGAGTGAGAGGCAAGACACTGAGCTATGACCCTTATAGTTCTTAATGGGTGTAAGACCCAGTCCAGCTTAATAGCATGTGCTAGGGATCTTTCAGGATGCAATTGATCCGGCTATTTCGTCATTATTTGGCTAAATTTTAATGTTATCTTTAGTAAAAGTTTCCACCCCATTTATAACCATTATAATGGTTTCACCTCATTTATATCATCTACCTTGTTTGTGAACCTTGGGTTTTACTTTCTTTATAAGATTTTCACCTAATCATAGGTATATACAGCACAGGGCTTTTTAGCTTTTCAATAAGTATGTGCCTTATAAAATTAGAGTTTACTCTTATCTCTATGATTTTATGAAACAGTGATGAACAGATGAAGTAATTAAAAGAATATGAAGAATTATATACCAATCTTGGTTGTTTGTCACAAGTTATTTTGTCACCATAATCTGCTAGGAAATAATCTGTATGGAAATAACAGATGTGTGAATGTGATCTATAAATATACAGAATGTCTCCAATAGAAACCTGATTATTGGCCATCAGATCATTAAAGGCTAAACTTCTAATTAATGTACTTGATTTTATTATGAAATTTAAGATTTAGTAGCCTGAAGCCACAATTGTTTAATGATACAGTAACTGAAAACTTTATAAAATATATTGTGATAATGACGCTTATATTCATTTTTTAATTTTACAATCAGTGTTAAAATAACCTTAGATGGCTAGAAACTATTATAAATCATAAACCCTTTTTAGCTCTCCTTCCACACTAAAAGTTCCTTGTAACCAGGGATTATGTTTTTATAGAAAATTATGCAAAAAAATTTAGCTAGCCATTTTATTCTTATCCAAAAACTAAAATACTTATTTGAACTGTTCTAATATAAAAAGACTAAGAAAGCCAAATCATTATATAAGCGAGGCTCCTTCTGCTGACGATAAATCTATACCATGAAACCAAGTCCTTTCTTTAGTGTACATGTGTATTATATGGTAAAGAATGCGAATAGGATGAAAAATTCTATATTATATTTGATGATTATGCCTTCAGTTACTTCAAATTATCTATAAATCATAATATTTTCTTCCAAATATCAACTTAACGCTTAAGTTTAGTAAATGTGAAGGAGTATCCTTGCAAAAGAACCCTGTTATTCCACTCTAAACCACTGTGACCAGTATAGATCTTTTGATGAACAAGTTAAAAGTTTTGCTATGGTAGAATATGCTATATCCATTTTTGTGGTCTATATGCGGCTGTCTCAGATTTAAAATTGGCATCAGAAGTAGCTCATAACTAAGTTAGCATAATAGATTATACTCATTTTAGACAATCAATTAGATTGTACTTTACTACTTATGAGGTTTGGTAAAATGGAGCTTCTAGATTTGCTTTTGTCCTTATAATGAGATCTAAGACATCTTGGTTGGAACTTAAATGTATAGAGATAACAAAGTATTAATCACCTACTAGTATAAGACTTTTTTAAAGAATAAGATGTCATAATCCTGTAATATTTTATAATATTATATTGTTAAAAAGTATTAAGAAAAGATGAAACTTCTTTCATTAGCCCTCATAGTATAACAAAATTTTAGATTACCGTGTCACAAGTAGTAAGTAAATTGTTGCTTATTTTCTATATGTAGATGATGTAGTAAATCTTTGTTACTTTCAAATATAAATATGCCTTTACCTCTCAATTCTAGTTCCAAATAAAACAATATTTTATTTTCCTATGAGATAATGGGCTTATATTAATTGATTTTGATAATTCCATAAATCTTGTGTCCTTTACTTTTCCTGATACTATAGTACCTGCATATAATAGAACCATTATTTTGTTAGCACCAATACTCTAAAAAAGTTAAGTCATTCTATTCCTGTGGAATGTGTAAAATGACCCTAATTGAAAATATAAAATCATTTTAATCATGTAGTAAAACTACATTAAATATGGTTTTTAAGGATTAAGGTGCATATATAGATGCAAGGAAAGTTAATTTTTATTGAGAGTACCTGGAAAATTTCATGCTTTAATAGATAAGTTATAGTATTCCTGGACAAAATATGAATAGGCATTAACCTTCATAAGGTGTTAAAAATAACATTAATCCTAGACTGCTTTCCCATTTTGAGCTCACCTTTATATAAAGTTGAGGAGGCTCAGGTACTGTTAGAACGATCAATGTTGTAATTAAATTTGCTACAACCATCTAAAAAATTTATCTTACTTTAATTTTTTTAAAAGAGAAATGAAGACTCTGTGTAGGAAGTGGACTACCATCAGCTAACACTAAAGCCCATAAGGGCAGAAATCATCTTTCTTTCATTAATAAACTTTACAACTTCTTGTGAGCTCACAAATCTTTTATTCTATATATATTAATTGTATATTGTCAGAATGTCCTATATCCTGAAGACTAAAAAAATGCTTTAGTCACCAATTAAGGTTTTTATACAAAAGGATGCTTCAAGGGCTCTGCAATGCAATAAACGCTTTTTTGGAGTGCCTTCTCATATTTCTGGGAGGCTAAAGTCTTCTTTAATGATTAAGTATTTATATACTGTGACTTTTTTTGTAACCATATATGATCATGTATAACATCTACACAAGGTTTTTATGTGAGTAATTGGCTTTCATTAAACTGAATCTTATAAATTGTTCTTTTTCCTAGCTTGAAATAGATTTTTTGGTTTAAAAATTTTGGAATGCTATATGTTTCCTAATAATGTCTAATAAATACAAAAGAAGCCTACTAATAATAGCTTATGTGACATCAAGTAATCTAAAAAGGTGGTATAGTACTGATTTTTTCCTATATAAAACTGCAAAGTCTTTAATTATTCATAACATAAGAATATAAGTTCTTTTGGGATCAAAAATAGAAAAAAGCTTATGTACTTCATAAGACTCCAATTTAAAACTTAAGTTAGTCCTTCCCAACTTATGATAAGCAATCTTTGCTCTTTACAGGTATCAGCGATATAGTAATTGGAATTATCATTTTAGTATGATGTCAAAAAGTTGAGCATTACAGATAGCTTTTAGTAAAACGCTCAATTAAGCTAAGGTTATAGTGCAACTGAATATAAACGTTAGCTGTACCAATGGCCATAAGCATTTTTAAACGTTTATGTGGTCAGAACTACACTATCATTATAAACATAAACTCATTAAAAAGGCTGCATAAAATGTAGGATTCTAATGGACTGTTAGAAAGTTAGGCATAAAAACCAAAAAAACACATTTTATAGGTGTTTGCGCTTGAAAAAAGCTATAAAGTAGACTTATGATAGGTGATTGCAAATGCCTATCATGTCTGTATTTACATCAGAGAGAGAATGATTATCTAATTTATATTGGACATCCTGAGCAATGGAGACATAAAAATGTTGACATTTTAGAATAAATTTAACGATAATCCTACTAGCACCAAATTCAGAGATATGGTTATATAAGGAGTAGAGATGCTTGTAGTCTTATAAATTATTATAAAAATATGATTTAGTTGTCAGAGGCATTTCTAAGTGAACACTAAGACGTATAAACTTACTAGTAGTGAAAGCTTTCTGTTATTGAGAAGAAATGTTGAGATTATATAATACAACACTTGGGGGGTTTTTATTATTTAAGGAATAAGTAAAACCTAATTTTAGATTCTAACATCAAATTGTTGGATCCCCAGAGGTTTTCTTAGTATCAATATTGATAGAGTTAGCCCTCTGAGAATATGCTTACATGGCCACTAGTACAAAACTTGACCATATATCATTAATATAGTTTAACAAAAGCCATGTTTGTACAATCTGCTGCCATTATAACCTATGTATATTTTTTTCCTTCTAAACATATCTTTGTTGAGATTAAGTCTGACCAACAATATGAACAAGTATTTTATTTACTTAGTCAGTACTTAATCATTTATTAGACTGTGGCTTAGATCAATCTTTCTCTTATGCTGACATCATTCTTCCAAACTAAGTTATGCTAACATTTTTAGACTTTATCATCATATTAAATGATACTTTAGTTTTTGGGAAATATTGACATATATTTCTTGTTCTAGTGGTGCTCAACCTAAAAGGGAGTTCTCCACGCACCTTTATCTGCATTGTGCTGAACAAAAGGATTATCATAGAATAAAAATCATAGCATGGTTCCGCGGCGTTGGCCTAAGCATTTATATCAGAAGGGGAAGAGGGGCCAGGGGATTTTGTCCAGCGCTGGTTTCTTTAGGTGGCAAGTAAAGGTGGACAGAAAGGGGATTTAAGCTTTAGCGGCGTGGAGCAGCAGGAAAACGATTAGAGTTCTCCTCATCAATGAGGCCAGTGGAGCGCATTCCTCAATGTAATGGGCGAGTTGGTATTCAGAAAAGGCAATAAGTTTTAGCACACAAGTGAAGGACTTAAATTGTTAGTGGTTTTGAATATGGCTAGGAACAAACATTAATGATCTTGCTGCATCAACGCACATAACAGCCTGCAGAAAATACTAGTTCTTCAATATCAATTTCTGTTCTAGTGGGGAATTCTATAGGGAAGTTAGGGATGAAAATAACCTCATAAAGCAGCTTAATCTCTATATGGAGGTCTTGGAGGAGGTGGGAGCTAGTGGGGTAGTGGCTGTAATGAAAAAATTGGGGATGGACCATCTAGTACTAAAAAAAATTGGGGATTATTTTGTAAACTGGTAATCCTTTGCAAGGACATAAATGGTGGCGGGGAGTTAATTTGGGCGTTGTGTAGAAAATATTCTATACAGCTAAAGGCAATTTTAACTCCATAGGCACATTCAGAATTATCAATCCATTTGAGGGCATTAGAATAATTTTGTACTGCCAGCACTGGGAAAGCGACAGGAGTAGTTTGGGTGACAAATGCTGAATGGCCATGCACAGTGGATCACAGAAAATCCGCCAGCGCATAAGTCGCCATATGCTCAGGAATGGTACTGGTGGTCAAACTTGGTTGGGCGGAGCGGTGGGAATAGTGCCCTCAGTGGATGAGGGTGGGTGAGGGATGATTTGATCCCCATACTAAAAAATTTATTTGAACCAGTAGCTGGGCTGATGCCAGAGGGAGGAGCAGCAGAAGCAGCTTCAGCAGAAAATAATGGGCACTTGCACTTTAGTGGTCAATCTCAAAGCACAAGGGACAAATGGTGAGGCTGTTTTTGATGTTTTCCCAGAAGGGATGATCAGGGGAAGATCTAATATTGGCGCGGGAGGTATTATGAGATGGGTATCACAACTGAAGGGGTGGATTTTCAAAATATGTGAGGCCTGGTGAGACAATTGGCATCATTGGGGACCACAAACTGCATCATGGTGTTAGTGCCATATGCAACCAAGCCCTCCTTGAGTTCATGGAGGAGGCGTTTGGTGGAGAGGTGGGAGGGCAAGCTGGAAAACTGGACAACCAGTCTTGCCTCTTCTTGCAAGCAAGTCCTTATGGTTGGGATGAGGGTATTTTTATAGGTTAAAATCATCTGTACTGCCCCCCCTTTAGATTGGGACCACCTAGTGCTATAAAAGCGTCTGTGATGCCATCATGGCGTGGGTTTCATAAGAGAATCCAATATTGAAGTACCATTAAAGGGGTGTAAACTATAAATTAAGCGGGCTTGTAAAATGCCAGGGCCATCTCAATGATGTCCGCACTAGTGTAGGGAAAAAGGTTTTCATACTTGACTCAAAGCCAAATGTAAGTTGCTTCAAGGGAGCACCAGGGGGCTTTTGAGATCGCCTTGGAGCATGTGAGTTGGTGGGTTAGGTCCTGAGGTGGGACATAGCGACCATCGCAAATTACTATTAGTAATAAAATCACATAGATTTCTTGCTGCCCTGTCATTGCTAATTCTCAACTCCTTATTAATGTTTATTTACTTCAACCCTGAAGCCATGGACAATTTAGTAACTTATGTGTTATAACTCTTACTTCAGAGTCACAAAATATTAGTAGTGTTTTATTATCCTAGGCCATTTGTCCAAATAACATTTATATTGATGGATTGTTATCAGCTGTAAATGCCGCAAGCCTAGGCATCAGTCATTCTCCCTTTTCTTAATATTAAGCAACTAACCTGAAATTCTTAAGTGTTTTGCAATGATTGATGATCTTCACCAACAAAAAACATGGGATTTAGAGAAGCATAAAGAAGGGCTACTAGTTGGAAAGAATAGCTTGTTCTCATAGCAACTATTAAAGCATAGTAAATACCAAGAATAACAAACCGTGAGCCCAAGCAACTGCCAGTGCTAGATACTAAGATGTGCTTTATTTTAATTCTAATAGAATTCCAAAATAAGGTAAATAAGGTTTATTTTTTTGTTTCTTAAGCCAAAGTCTTAATTTAATTACCTTGTTAATTATGTGTTAGATGGCCTTTAAATTATAATCTTAAATCGCTGCACCAATTTTAACAGTCTTTATCAGACATAAGAGCCCAGAAATTCTTCTGGCAGACAATGGTTTCTTAAGAATTACAAGTGTGAAAATTGAAACAGTTTGGTAACTAACAATTTTTCAGCCCATCACTATAATATATGTGAGTGATAGAGAAAATTAAATGGTACATATTTGTCCCTACTTAAAATTGGGTGCTACAGGCCTTAATAAATATGAATTACTTTATAGTGCTCATTTAGACCTTTAAGTAAGTTACTGCGATTAGCATAATAATAAACTTATTATGCCCTGTATTGATAAGAAATAATTCTGTCAACTAGTTTTATTCAATATTAAAATAAAAATATGAGTCAGCTTAATATAATTAGTTGACAAGGTATTTATCTTAATATTAAATTCTGATACTAAATTTTCCAGTATTTAGTAATTACATTATTAATATGCTTTAAACTGTAGTTGCCTAAGTAATGAATGTGTGATAGAGCCTCATTGTTCTATCATTGTCCTAGAGGATGTAAACTAAGCTCTCACCTACCCGTTCAGGGATCTTCAGAGTTATATAGATGTGTAGAAAGAATATCGTATATGAGAAAAAGACAAAGGGTTGTTGTTAATTGTGTATCAAGTCATTCCTTGTGATGATATGTTTTCATACAGCAGAATCTTAATCATGGAACTTTCATATTTAAGGGTCTGGTTTTGACTTTTAACTCTAAAAATAAAAATGATATGTCAAACAATTAGCCAATTTTAGTAATTCAGCTTAAGTAAGTTTAAATTAAAACTAATGAAATTTATGGACTAAAGGCATGTACATAGCATTGTATTATATATGGCCCTATATGAAACTGAAGGTTTAGGAAGATGTTATGCTTTAAACTTGAGCTCAGTCCTAAAACCAAGCTTTAAAAAAGCACACTAAAAACAGTTAATAAACCAGAAAGACAGCAAGATATGAATAAGCTGTACTATACTTTAATGATATAGAGTTAGCTTTTTTCAGGTTTAACCTGTTAATATTGATTTGTATTATTGTATAATTTTACACTTTTGCGGGTCATATTAGATTTTTTAGTGCATCCATACGTGTTTTGACAGTAAAGACGCTGCCTGGCTGCCACATAGCCTCAATTCACTTAAAGAAAAGATCAAGGCTGAATATGTGAGTTACAAAGGCGTCAACCATTAACATGGCAATATATTATGTCAGATGTCACAAATCTAAATTTTACTGAATATAGGGGTTACAATTACAAAGTTAGTCTTTGAAAATGGTACTCTGACAAATCAGATTTTATAAAACTTCTTTAGGTAAATATAAAGTTTTGAAATAATAATGAGAATGGAAAAAAATTGAGGACAAATTAAAGTGCAAAATAAAATGCAAAAAAAGTTTGAAAACAATTAGCTTAATAAAATTCTAAAAATGGGCCTAGAAAGGAGAAATGGAGACTAAAATTTGGAATAAGCCCACCAAATGCCAAGCTGTCCGTGGACTCCACAAGAACAACGCCTAAGTTTTTTAAAGCAAAGCACATGGATTAAATATAAATGTATACTTGATTTGATACTCTAAGAAGCTTCATATACTATTTACAAATAAAATTTTCAAAAATCATAAAATCATATTTTGGATTTTTTATATTATAAATGCAAGGAGATTCTTAGCATTGAAACCAATATGAACTATTTGTTAGTATTTGAGATAACAAATAATTCAAGATTCTGTTCCCAACAAGAGAATTGACAAGTTGGCTATTAAACCTTTTTTTGGTACATCTGGAACCATCTTAAGGAGATGGATCAGAAAAATTTAAACTAGAAAACTCGCATGTGCTGGAACCTATAGAAATGTTTTCTAGATTGGCTTCTTGGCTCCAAAATCCTTGAAAGGGCGTTGCCTTCAATGCAATAACAAGGTCATGGATAATGAAAAACAATGAACATCTCAATTGAGAAATCAATCCAGGACAATTTGGAAGAACCTTATCAAAAGGATCTAATAAAAACTTCTTGCTGACATTTCCTAACCCAAATTATAAATATCAAAGCCTTTTAATCTAATAAAAGATATATTTATACACTCCTCTTTACTGTTTGCTTTATTCGTTCTTCTTAATATATAGTTTAAGCCCTCTATAAACCTTAGCTGACAGTCTAGAGTAAAAATAAGCCACCAAAAGTGGTGCTCACTAGAGGGACCTGCAAGCTGAATTGTAATGATGTCTATCACAAAACATTGAGAAATTGTATTCAAGAGAATACCTGCAGATTGGGCAAGGATATAACAATAAATCAACATTCTTCCAGTATGAAGTAATTCCCTTGCAGACTGAGAGCTTATATGTTTGGTAACATTTGAGGTTACCTTACCTTTTGTTGATCAAACAAAGGCTTAAGTTTTTGTCATAAAAATCAACAATATTATTTCTTCTGTTATTAAATTAATATCTACTATATTAAAGGCTATTCCATTCAAACCTGAGCTAATAACATACCTTCTAAAGTGGTACTTATAATCCTTGGCCCAACTGCCCTCAGTAGAATTGACCCTTTTAGTAAAAAGTTGACTACAAAGCTTTTCCATCTGGCCATTCACAGTATCCTTTATATGTTAGAAACGCACATTATCAAGTAGCTTGATAGTTTAACTTACTTAAGCCTTTAATTCATATGTTGTAGTTTTACAACGTCCTCATTGTTTGTCTTTATTAACTGGGATGACTTCATAGGCAATTGTCAACTAATATAATGAGGCCCAGAACCAGCTCACTATGTTAGATAATGGGATTTCTGGTTACCTTGAGGACCAACTCCATCAGAAAATACTCCTCCTCAATACTTCTTGGGGTCACTTCCTTGACCAAATCAAAGCGTTTTTTAGGTTCTATGACAATGATTACAATAAATAACCCCTCATGAAGGTGTTTCAAGGACTGAAGGGCCAAGAGCGCCTGAAGACCTCAGCGTCCTACAAGGACCATCTGGTTTCTTAATTCCTGCTCTTGACAAAAACTGGTCTTGGAAGCAAGACAACAAACTGTAAATGCATCTATATGGGTTAAAAATAATAACTGTAGCCCAAGAGTGTTAGATCTGCCTAGCTGGAGTCCCATTGTATCCAATGTCATACTTAATGTCTTGTTGGATGAGATGGAAACTCAGCTTAATCGCCAGGGTAAACAAAGTTCGCCTCACTTAATTTAGACACACATGTCACAGTTATAAACCCTCTTAGTGATTGAGATAACAAACCCTGCTTCATCGTGTTGAGATTAAACCCCTGAAGAAACACATAAACATCATGGCTTCTGTTGCTTCCCTAAATCAACTTTAGGATAAGTTAAGATGCTCATAAGTGGATCTTTTAGTGATTGAACCAACTGTCTCATCAAGGTTATGAAAAGTCCAAGTTTCTGAGCATACCCCCATCCATGCAATCAATAATCTCTCTAATCCTATTAAGCCTAAATATAAGCTTAGTTTTATAGGTATATTTAACCAATCCAATAAAATATAGCATCCTTACTGTATGCTTATGAGAGCTCTATGGAAAAATTGACCAACCACTAAAAGGTGAAGCATAATCACTTTTTCCTAAATATCATGGCTTGTAAAAAAAATTACTCCTCATTTGGAGAACTGTCATAAAGGAGATCTAGCCCGTACTGCCTTAATTTAGGAGTTTGGTAGCAACCAGACCCTTGCCAATTAAAAAGCAGGCATTTATGGCTATCCATTTAAATAAGGGAGAGAAGACATATGGAATTTGCCGGCCAGTTCTAAGCCCAGGATTAGCCCTTATTTATTACTAACTGAGTTTCCCAAGATGACAATATAACCGCTGAGATCTCAATATTGGGATTTTAACTTAAAAATAAACCACATATCTTAGGGCGTAAGAGTAAATTTAACTTCATCTGGGAGATCAAGGAGGCCATTAACAAGATCTAAGATTCCAACCTAATTTATAAGGCTTCCACCTCAGACCCCTTCAGATGACCTTGTGTTCACATAGTTTGAAGAGAAAAAGAATGCAAAGCCCTTATGCGCTCACTAATATAGATTAAGCCACAATTCTATAAGCTGCTTAAAGAGAATTTCAAAGAAATCGGGAATAGGGCAGTTTGCATGAAAGATGAGGCTCTCCATGCTGATCTTCATATAACGTTACAATGTACCTTATCTACTTCTATTAACTATGACGTTATTTTACCTTGAAGAGACAAATTGGTAACATTTGATCTTAGAGAATCCAATATTGCTTAATCTTATTGTAAATCTTCTATAGTTCTCACTTTGCCTCCTAAATTTGGGAGCTTAGTAACCTGAGTCGCTGTTTGTATTAATAAGGTACATTTTTAGTCTAATACAATCAGCAGCTTCTCTGTAAACGGTATCTTGACAAATATATTGAAACTCATCAATATTTTTCCTAACCTACCCCACTATTTGGAGTAAAGCTCATATGTACCACAACTTACTCTATCTATTGGTCCCTTTTATCCTTGCGTAGCCAGTTTGTCAAATTCGGCACTAATCACCTCGGCTTTCACCCTAGATTATCCCAGCTACAACCTTCTGCTAGGTAACAGTTTCGCTGCAAATACTCTGCCATAGTGCATTAAGATGGCGGGTTTCTTTCTTTATTGGAACATATAGTAACACTGGTGTTTTGAGACCTCTTGTGTGCTAAGATGTAGATCAAAGCTCAAGCCTACATTTTGGTGAATGAAGGTTTGGGTTAATTATATAGAGCATCTTGTGAGCGGTTCATTGGTAAAAATAGACTCCTGTAGTGGATGGTCACAAGGGTATGACACTTTATCTACCAGGTCAATTGTCATACCATTTCAGTCCCTGGTTATGCCAACACACAGGATCCACGTTAATATTTTGCAAAAGTATTTACTTAAGATTCGATGAATGGAGAATCCCTCATGTAGGAAGTTCTGACTTTCCCAGAGATTCCAGATACAGCTTATTCTGAGCCCACGTCCACGTTATTGGAAAATTTAACCAACAAACCTAAGACATTGTGACCTAATATGCCATCCTCTTACATTCTCTCATTACCTATAGAAAAGATTGATGGTGTACATAGCATTGGAAATTTATAATATTTTGGTCTGAAGTACCTTCTTTTGGTAGCCCTGGTAGAGACATCTGTTGGTAGTGAGTTGATTAATGGACAACAGATCAATTTCAGTCTGTTGTTAAAAGAATATCCTGACCTTTTATTGACCTCTACTTATGATTTTGAGAAAAATGAAAGATATTTTACATCAATTGGAGATTGAGGATGCTAAATATATCCAGTCCCATCCCTAGAAGAAGAGCAAGGTCAAAGAAGCTCAGGCGGCTGTTGAACTTAAACTTTAATTGAATGCTGGATAGCTAGCTACTTCTTAAATCATCTGGGGATTCCCTCTCCTGCTATTCCAAAAGAAAGATGGTAATTATCAGGCGGTGACTGAATACCAAAGGCTTAATTCTATAATAAAAAGGATAGCTACCCACTTCCCCAGATTATTGACTTGCTCCGCTTAATTTCTGAGTCCCAATACTTCTCTTCAATAGACCTCATCAAAGGGTACTGGCAAGTAGAGCTGGCACCTAAAGATCAGTCAATGTGAACTCTCTTGCTAATAAAAGGGCCGTTTAAGCCAACTAGGATACCCCAAGGGCTTATTAATGCTCTTTCCACATTCCAATGAGCAATTGATGGTATTCTGGGAGACTGAAACTGTCCTGTGTATTTTTTATCTTGATGACATTACAATATTCTCAAGAACGTTTTATGTCATCTAGATCATATGAGGAAAATATTTAACAGCCTTTGGAAGGCCTCTCTTCAAGTAAATTTTCAAAATGCTCTTTTGTAACCCAAAATGGAATTACTAGGACATAAGGTCTCAAAAAAGGCGTCCAGCCTATTCCTGATAAAGTTGTAGCCAACAAGAAATGTCATGCCCCCAAAGCTTAAGTGATATTCAAGTATTCATCAGAATAGTGAGTTTCTATCTCCAGCTTATCCTCTTGTTTACTGACCTAGATAAATCTCTCATTTAACTTTTACAAAAAGAGGTTCGTTTTAAAAGTCAATTTAATTAGAAACAGAAATTTTAAATGTTGAGATTTTTCCCTCTGTAAAAAGCTTACCTAATTCATTCAAAGCTTTATCACATTTCTATTATTCGCTAATACTAGGGACATGGCAGTTGGAGCCATTATAACTCAACATGGTGAAATTAAAGTTGACTATCGCATGGCTTGCTTCAGAAAATCCATGAGTAAAAGCCTAATGAGATTATAGTGTTACCATATGATAGTTCTTAGCAGTACTACTGGCAATAGAGAATTTCTGACCATATTGCTACAGTTTTATTTTTAAGTCATTACTTAACTTTCACTCCAGTGGTTGCAACAAATAGTGATACCTGATGGTAGATTAGCTAAATGAAACTTACTCTTATAGAAATATGAAATTACAATTGTCTATAGCACTGGGAAATTCATCAAAATTTAGATATACTCTCAAAGATGCCCAAACTTGCAGTACTATATTTATTAGAGGTAAGCTGACCAGGGGACGTACATTACCAAAACTAAAACTAAACTAAAAACTAACGTAACTACTTGGTTCAAACAAAACGCCCTAATGAGCGGATTGAGTTAAACGCTTCAAAAAGCAACCAACCAGTTGGGCAGCGGATATTGCTTATCCCTCCATGGCAGAAGGGGGGGTCAGGGGGCTCATCTTTGGCAGCCTCTTTGGAAGCAGCTTCTTCCTCCCATAGTAGAGTGCATGTCATGGCTGATAGCAATGGTGTTGGGGCATCTGCGGCATGGGGTTTGATATCTCTAATAATTGGTATTTCATGGAAATTGCTAACTAGGTAAATGGCACTGAGATATCCAGTTAAAGCCTTTTCAGCTTTGATACGGGCATCTGGGAGTTTAATGAACATGGCAATGTTGGTTCAGGTTATTTTTGTTTTTGGATTCCATGCTATAGTTGCCACGTTCTGGATAGCATTGTTGACATTTTTGTGTAGCTGGTTCGCTGTAATTTTACTTTTTGGGGTGAGGGTTGCGGGTATAACAGGAGGTGGAATTCCTCCTGTGAGCATTGCTACTATTTTAGCGACAGCTTTACGCAGGGGACAACAATCTGGTGTTGCAGCTGCTTCAACTGCAAGCTGGTGACCATTGCAAAATGATTCAGCATTTGGCTGTGGGGTATATAGTCGTGGGGGGTATCTGGCGTCTCTTTCTGCATTAACAAACCACTCAATTTGCAGAGATGGTTTTTCAATGAAATTACCTGATTTTTCAATCTCAGCCAATAATTCCCAAGGGTTTTGGTTGCATTGGATTGAGCAATCAGCGTACAGTTGAGGTTTGGTTGATTTGTTTGAGGAAGCATGGGATTGAACTGGTATCCAATCCAATGCTTGATTGGAGGAGTTATTTATGTCATTGTGGCTAGGAGGAGGCTGATTGGTGGCTGCAGGTGCAGCTGCAGCTTCCCATTTTGGGGGTGGAGGAGGTAGGATTGTGCCCCATACCAGAACTTGTACAGGGTGGGCAACGGATTAGAGGTCAGCAGATGAGTTATCCAATCTATTGGAAGTGGTTAAGGAGGGGAACTTGTATTTCAAGTGGTCCAACTTAAAACATTATGCACAGATCATCTGCCCGCCCTTGACGTGGGCCCAAAACATATGGTCAGGCACTGAGGGAATAACGGTGCATGGCGGAATTGACACAGCAATTTTATTAAATTCAGGGGCTGATTGTGGCATATGCCCAAGGCCTAGCGAGTCATGTGGCCCCATTTAGGACCACAAATTTTAAGATGGGGTTGGAGCCATAGGCTGCCAAACTGTCCATCAGCTCCTGGTGGAGCACTTTGGGGGGGGAGGTGGGTAGGCAAACCAGCAAATTGAACCACCAAAGTGGTGTCCTCTAGGAGCCAAGTCCGAGTTGTGGGGAGAGGGGTGCCCTGGAATACCAGGGACACAGTTGCTGCAGTGGCAGCGTCAGCTTTGCAGGTGAAGCCAAGGTCAAAATACCCCTTGTAGGGGCGGAAATCTATAAATCTGGCGAGTGTCATCACCGCCTGTGCCATTTTGATAATGGCTTGGTCGTGGTATGGAATAGTTTCCCATATTTGACCCTTAGGCCATAGTGCATGTTGCTCTGGGGGAGCACCAGGGGGCAGCGAAGTACCACTTGGGTATGAGCAAGGTGGGCGTCGAGGTCCTTAGGAGGAACAAATAGTCCCATGGGTTTGGAATGACTGGGTGAAACAGTCCTAGCGCATTTTCCTGCTGGACAGAAAATGGTGGGGAGAGTTTCGCCGTTACCCCACACTGGAGCAGCCAGTAGAGAATCCAAGGACATCATAGCAAAACTACAACAGGTGAATTCAATTTGTTTTATTAATTTGTGTAATTTTTCTCAAATAGTTATGCTGATTGGAGAGAGAGAGCCAAACTTGCAGTATTATTCTGAAGAAGTAATGAGTTCTATGATTTAATTGGATGACTGGAGAGATGATAAATGGAAGCCCCTGAGGTCCAATCTGTTTGTGATATAAGACTATAGACACTCAGATCCAAGAGGGTGATTTAGACAAGAAAGTAGACATGAAAGTGGTTTATATATATTCTTTTTCACGTAATAAGTCATCCTTAAGGACTTTCCCCTTTGAGACATGAACCCGTATAAGAAGACTCAATAATGGTTAACAAAGCGTTGCTATTGGGATTAGATGGTTGAGACTATTAAAAAAGTCATAAAACTTGTTTGACTTGCAGGACACAAGATTAGGCCAGCCCTCATTATCAATATCAAGTTGTGGCTCCATTGAGCCATCTCAATGTTGTCATACCGATTTTGTAGTTTATTATTCACCAGCTTATCTGGCAATAAAGTATATCAATAGCCATAGACATTTGACCAAATGGTTTGAAACAATCCCCAAGCCATTTATGATTAGGAAGCTAAATATTTATTCCATTTCAATCCATTTTCACTCAGCATGGATGCCCACAGATTTTAATTTTAAACGTTAGACTCAATTTCACCCCTCAATCACTTCATGATTTAAGCTCTTTATTTAATTAATCAAACCTTAACCATCCCATGTAATCCATCAACTAATGGAGTGGTGAAATGTGATAATGTTACTTTTAGTTTCTATCTTATAAAAGATGACCGCCTCCAACCCTATGCACTGGAACCATTATTTTATCAGCGCCCTATTGATTTTTTATAAAAGCTAATATATAATCAAGGTGTATCTCTTCAAGGCACTATTTAGACGTGCGCACCAATTACTAAGCAGCGTTCAACTCTTATTAAAAACTTGTCAATGCCCAAAATCTAACTAATTACGAAAGCCTTAGTGGACAATATTATCCAACTTCAAGTTTTGTACCCAAGTGATTATCTTGACCATGACATAAGTTATAACATGATTCAAGTTTAATATGACTGCCTTACTGACTTTCAAGTCAGTTGATCTGGTCTTATAATTCAAACTATTGATCAGAAGGTCAACATAATAAATTTGATGTTATTTGGTCAGGTCTCTACCGCGCCATATATAATGAAAACTCTAATTTCTATATCTGATGTCAATCAGGGTTCAGTGGTCAATCATCTCCATGACCATTTTCTATAGCTTAATACCCCTCCAACAGGATCTTGAAGGGTCATTGTTGGTAATTAAATATAACAAACAAGTCAAGGTTTAATTTTTTAAATTGAAAATGACGAATTGGCTATTAAACATTCCAAGTTACATTTGGAACCCTATTCAGGGGATTTTTCAAGCAAGTTCAGATCATAACTTCACGTGTGCCAGAACCTATGGAGATATCTTCTGGATTGGCTTCCTGTAACTTAATCACTCACAAAGGGCGTTTCCAACCAATGTGATCAAGAGTTCATTGATGAAGGAGAACAATGAAGTCCTCAACATAGCAAATAACCTGGAATGATTTGGAAGATCATGATCAAATAATTTTAAAAGCTTGGTGAATGGGATATAACCCGCTGAGGGGTTGCACAGGATTGAATTCCCACTGATGCAACAGAAAGGAGATATGGAGATTTTCATTTCTCAAATAAATAAAACAATGTAGAAAATTAGGCAGAAAGCTCCATTGACAACAAAATTTATGACTTTTGGTAGGGTCTACTACCGTTATAACCCTAGAGATTTAAAATGTAGAATTGCACCATTGGTTACTAACTAAAAACCTCCCTCTCTCTATTCTTCGTTTTTCCCTTTACACTCATCTCTTTGTCAGATTCCAGACTATCCAATCAGCTAATAAGCTTCAATTTCCTTGTTACTCATTTCTTCATTGGAAGGTCTGGCAGAATTCTCATATTCAGCTAAGGTTGGATCTTTTATTGATGTCCTATTTCAAATATCTTAGATATTTAATTACTACCTATATATGATTTTGATGGGTAATGGATGATCTGCCGATCAATAACTTAGATTATTTACAAGGTATGTCAACTTTCCTGACATTTCCTCCCTTGACAGGACAATAATTTTGCGGACGCAATTGCAACTGCATCCCAACTACCAGCGTACCTCCTTGGAGAGTGGAGCAACAGATGTATGACTGACCTAAATTCCTTTCCATCCAATGACACAGCAATCTCTTATCTTGACAACAACTGAAGGCTTATCAAAGCTTATGCAACCACAAGGCGCCGTAGAAAGAACAAAAGTTCATATTATCAATTAATGTTTAGGGCAACTGGAGGAATAAGGGCATCAGATTCAATCATGATGCCACAAGTGGCAGATTCCTTGACTTATGTTGGATTTACATGGGTGAGATGCTCGCTGTTTCTTCTATACCTAAAATCTAACAATAGTGATTGAAATTTGTTAATTCTTGGTGGTTGGGCTCAATTCCGCCAAGTTGATTTTGCACAGGGTATGAGCCACTGAGCAACCAAATCGGAAGATATGAGGATCGCCAACTTTATAATAAACTTAATAAAATGTATGTAGCTATCGCCCCTTATTTCCACCTTTATTATAGTATAATTGCAGAGTTTATCTGCGCTCTTCTTTCTCGTAAAAAACCTCTAAACCTTATATCTTCCATCATACTCTTTATACCTCAGATCCCCAGCCTGATGCATCCTCAGCTTGGGACTCTTCTATTCTGCTTCCCTTTTTGACTTGCTCTCATTTGTATCGAATCTCGGCATAAATCCTCTTGATTTGCTGAATGCCTCATTTTGAAGCGCTTGAATTACCAAAACCGGTTCGATTCCATCAGATTCCATTCATTCCACCATATTGACTTAGGGTTTATCATCCAGTCATATTGGAATCATGACAAAATTATTGAAGCTCGTAAAAATAAATAAACTCCAAAAACTATAAAGTGGTTGTTTCTTAAAGTTTTATTAGGTGCCGCAAGGGACAAAAATGAACCCCCTTAGTAAGTCAATAATGATACCATCTAAAACTAAAAAAAAGTAAGTCAATAATGAGTATCTAATCGGGTTGGGACCATCTAGTACTAAAAAATAATGAGTATCTAAGATATCGAGGCTTGAAGTTCAGATTGCTTAGTAAAATACAAATTATTAATTTTGAGATTTGACCTATCAGATCAATCGTGACTTTCCTCACATTTATGGAATGGGTAATCATTAATAGGTAGTATCAATCCATGAGGTAAGATTTTGATGTATTTTACCCTATCATTTGGGAAAATATTTTCACCTGTCAAGTCCCCTCCAACCCTATAAGAGGGCCAGTCTTTTTGGTGTTGGTTGTATTAGCCAAGTAGTATGAAGGGGAGGGACATCAGAAGGGATACTTAGATTCAGATGACAATTTGAAGAAATATGACAGCCTGAGCTAGTTTTATTTGTCTGAGTTTTATTAATAGAAGGGTTGACCCAATTTGCAGGGTTCCACCGAGAATTGACCAGGGACTTTTAGCCAATTTTTCATTATTTACCTCTAAACACTCTTCTCAATACATCAGACTTATAATTGTCCAACAACTTACACTATTATTTTACTAAAGTGCATGATTGGTTATATATACTTTTTAAAATCATATCAATGTTTTTTTTGTTTTTTCCCATCCTTTATTAGTAATATGACTGTAGGAACTTAGTGTGCACTCATTTAATAATCTGAATACTTGGTGGGTCATTAATTGTGTATAAATAGGCACCTCTTTTTTCTATTATCTCAAATAATCTGATCCAAGTGATAGCTAACTTCTTACACCATCCAAACCCACAATGGTCATGGAACAGGACACTCTCTCCTATTGTGAACTGTGGAAGTCTGCTAAATCATAGTTGACTGGAGGCGTGAGCTTTTGTATCTATTGGTAGGCAAGTTTAGTACGTCTCAGTCTGAAGTTTGATTAGTGTGGACATCAAAGTTGCCAAATAACTCTGTGGATCTATTCCGCTGGTATCCTCTACACATGATTAGAGTAGTTCAGGCAAGGTTAGGCAACTCCCATAAAGCAACTGAAAGGGACACTTTACTGTTGCTGAGCGATAGCTGATGTGTAGGAAAAGGCTGTGAAGGAAAAAAGAGTACTCCAGTCTGAAGATCTATCACAAGCATCCTTAGTATATTAATCAGGTTCCACTAACCCGCTCAACCATTCCATTAGACTCAGGTTGGTGTGGGGTTGTTAGAACCCAGTGGATGGCCATTAATTTGTTCAGCTTAGGAAAAACATGTGGGTGAAGTTAGTTCCATTGTTGGTGATTAAGAAATTTGGGAAGCTGTGCCATTATATTATAAACTCCATTAAGAATTTTCCAACAATGACCGCGCCTAAACATTTTATTGATCATGCCTAGACCCACCTTGTAAATGATCTATTGCTACCAGGATGTACTTGGTGCGGTTCGCGCCTGTCAGAAAGGGCCCCACAACATCAATGGACACCATGTTCCACACAAACTGGGGTTTCTCTAGCTGATAGGAGATCTTCTAGAATAAGAGCTTCTCTTTTCTTGACATTGGTGACAACAGGAAATCTTTTTTAGTACGTCAAAGTGCATTCTCTTCCAATAGTAGTGTGGTTTCAAGAACTCTAACGTTTTGAATAACCCACCATGACTTACCGCCTTTTTGGGCGCACAGAATATTTCCAATTAGGCAGAGGGTTTTCAAAACTCAGCGTAGCACCACCAATTAGCTTGTACAACTCACCATTCTTTCAAAAAGTATCAGATCTCATTCCATACAGATCCCAAATACTTGAAGGAGTTAATTAGCATATTTTCCGCTGATCACTTTTTCATACATTAATCACTCATATTCGCCATTATGACGATCATCAGTAGCTGAGATAGAAAGTCAGCGTTCCGATGCTTTGTATCAGGGCGATGAAGTATTTCAAAATTGAAGGCTTAAAGCTTGAGCGCCCACCAGGCGAGATGTACCTTTGTCTCTCAAAGATATGTAACTAATGCGACAAAGCATGGTCAGTCATAGCCTATAACTTTCATCCAAGAAAGTGCAACTAAAACTTTTTGTAGTTGTAAATTACAACTAGTCACTCCTGCGCAATCACAGTGTAATTCCAAAGATGGCAGTTTTAGTAGTGATTGCAATAAGTTGCAGGCTGCTCCACCTCGTCTTTGTCTTACTGAGATAACCACACTCTGATGGTGGAAAGGGAAGCGTCTTTCTGGACATTAATCCTCTTTTTAGTTCAGAAGTTGTAACACTGTAGCGTTGATTAACGTCTTTCAAAGAGTTTTGAGGGATCTCTGACACCTTTTCATCCGTGTGAATGTGGAATTCTTCCTCAAAAGCTCAAAAAGAGGAGCCCAAATACTACTAAAATTGGGATTAAAGCGTCTTTAGTGACTGATTGTACCAAAAATACTTGAATATCCAGTTTAGTACAGGGTTAGGAAATCTTATTATGGATTCTACCTTAGCCAGTTGCAGTTTAAGTCCCATGGTATTGATTATGAACCCAAGATATTCTGGCTTGTTTTTATAATTGGCGCTTTGGGCTCAATCTTTATGGTGGCCTCTGAAAGCTGGCATAATATCTCATACAAATGACTTAGATGCTTTAAAAATGTCTTTGAAAAAGATGTTATTGTTGTTGAAATAGCCAAGGACACATGACAGCTTAATATCCACTAAAATAGTGTCCATGGACCTCTGGAACGTAGCCACTGTGTTTCATAGCCATTGGGGCATATGAGTAGGCAGGAATAACCGCTTGGAAGTGATTATGGCGCACTTTTCTTGTTCCATTGCAGGCAACATGCTTTGTAAATAATCTGATATTAAGTCCATTACTGAAAATTAGCAAGAGCCGCCCAAGAGATTTAAAATGTTACAATCTGGGGAAGCAAATATGAGTCCTTTTTTAATGATGGTGTATAATTTACAGTAGTCAATTACTATATATATTTTGTGCCATTCTTTTTTTACAATTAACACAGTTGAAGCCCTAAGGATTCTTCGATGGCTCCAGAATCCCCTGCTCCATCAGCTTCCTTATACATCATAAACTACATCCTTCAAAGCCTTAAGTGACGGATGGGGCGAGACCAGATATGAGTGTGGTTCCATGTGTCTAAATGATGGATGACGCTATCAGCGCATCCCAAATCATGGCTGGTGCATGCAAAAATCTCTCAATAGTTTTTGAATAAAGCCATAGCTCAATTCTTCTGCTCTTTCAATAACCCCATTAAAGTTTCTAGAGGAACCACTGCCATTAAGCCGGCTGGGGTCCAATGGGAAGATGAATTCATCCAATAAAATAAATTTGTGAAAGTGAAATATCTCATTTATGGGGGTCAAAGGCAGAAACATTACCTTCTTGTGCCTTAAAGCCATCAACGGCCCTTTTTGCAGGTTCACTGGCAACACTTTAATTTCTTCATGTCCAGGTAGTATGATGCCTGAGGCCACATGGGTCTTAAGGCGAGATTATTTATAGGGCCCAAGATCCTCCTCATTGAGCCCATTTGGCATCTCAATATCAAGCTCTGTTCCCACTATAACTTGGTGGCCATAGGGGATCATCATGGCAGCCGCGGATCAGAGAGGAAGCCCCTGGTAAATGCATAATTTGATGAGTAAGAGCCCTAGTTTTGTTTTTCAATTGCTGATAGTGGACAGGGATTATGCCATCACTGTACATGAGATTAACTTTTCCCTTGCAGGCGGAATCCTTTGGCACACCGCTGGAGGTGAAGTGAATTAGGATCCGTTGTCCCAAAATCTCAAATGTCTTCTCAGCCATATCAACTACAACACTGAAGTGACGCTTATAAGCTGCTACTATTAGCATGTAAAATTGTGGTTCATCAACATAATTGTCAGCTGGAGACAGTTATTGACATAAAATGTGGAGACAGTGCACTATATGTCCCTTTCAAGACACGCATTTCGCCCCAGCAGTCCTGTATACCATCCACTGAACTACATCATGTTTCATTATTAACTTAGACAACAACCTTGTTGGTGCTATGTTTACTAAGGCACCAGTGTCTATGTTTAAAAAACTTTATTTTTATTCAGAAAATTATCACTTGCATGCACTCAGAATAAATAAGAACTTTGATTGTTTAATACGTGAAAATCCAAGGAATCTTTTAAGGGAACGCATAATACCTACTCTGATCTTGGGGTATCCCTTATTAAATACATCTACAGAGTTGGCGACGTTCACCCCTTTCAGTGAAGGCACATCTGAGTAGGGTCAGGATTTGTCTGATGAGGCTTGCACCAATATTTGAAAGGAGTAGGGCTTTAGAATTTACTGGTGACCCTCCTCCACTATGGCCTCTTTGGTTTGTGTGCAAATCAACAGATGTAAATTATTGAGAGGCTGCTGATATTATAGAACGTTGGTGGGTGTAAAAATTTACTTGTGGGTTATTACTGGCATCAACCCTAGTAGCCTTTTTACTGCACAGGTTTGTTTTCTCATGCACTTTGTAGTGTTTTATAGCATAATAGATTATTGTTCAATAATAGTATGATGACTATTATCTGTAGTTGAGTATGAATTCTTATATTTTGGCCCAACGCTCGTCCAGTATTACCAATTAAGTACTTGTGATGTCATAATCATAGGGACTCGTTCCCTCATTCTGTCCAACCAGATCTTCGCTAAGATTCCCTGGTGACAGTCTCTTCAGTCCAACACACAGTCGGCAGCAATCCCAGATTGTGTCTCCTTCTCTAGATCCCCGCTCAGATCTTTACTCTTTTCTCTAAGAGTCTTCCAATTATCTTACACAGCAATAATATCCTTGAGAAGAATAGAACAATGGAAGCTGATGATAGTTTTCTTCTTAAACTGTATACTGAATAAACAACTTAGAACTATTTATCTAAAATATGATCTAATTATCTGTTGTACTATCTGTTGTATTATTTTAGTGAATCCTAGGAACTTATAGTGGGGATTTATTTGTATAACCCTTGGTTGACACCTCTTTGATAGAACGGCAGCTGTTGCCATTAAATCATCCATCCTCATATCAGCAGCGATGGTCTTCCTTATCTTGGCTAGACTCTGTTGTTGGACATCCTCGAGACCTAAACAGAAAGGGTCAAAAAACATGTTCCTAACATTTTCCTCTCGATCTAAGCAAACCAACCATTTTTTTGCAAGTGACCTGCTTAGGTAATAGGACTTGTTACCCATTAAGGCAGGTCGCGAACCATCTGATCAATTCGCTAGTTTCAGGTGGCATCACTCACCTCACAACTTACTACTTACTGTCTCAATCAGTCATTGATGAAACCTGACCAATCCCAATAAGTACACCTGATAGTTAATCACTATCAGATGCCCCTATTTTGTCAGCAACTCCACTAATGAGATCTTAAGTATTCAACCATATCGATCTCAGACAGATATGACCAGACGAATATCCCAAAATCCCCCAAACATAGTTAATCCAAAATTTGGGCCTACCGATTTCCAATTCACTTCGCCTTAGGGAATTTTCCCCTAGCGATTCCTGGTAATCTAGCAGGCTGGGAATATGGGCAAAAATCCCAACATTGGGGTTGTGAGACCCATCTGAAAACAACTCTTTGGGTCCAGATAAGCCATTTGAAGTCAAACAAGCAGAAGTATAGGGTCCCATCTCTACTCCGCTTGGTCTTTTCCCTATTTGTATTAGTTCTACTGTACAAAGTGTACTTGTTGCTTATCATGGTAGTTTAAACAAGTATGTTAGGGCAATTGCATGAATAACAAGTTACTACAAAGATTCTACTCACCAAGTGTCATTAGAAGGTTCAGGATGAGGGTTGAACGAAGGTTTAAAATCTAGTCAAGGACGAGCAAAGAATTATAAGATGGCCAAGGATTGCTTGTCAGATTAAATGTTAACTATGGTGGCCCACTCAAAAAAGGAGAGCCAGTGGAGGCTATTAATGGCTTCCATTTTGGTTTAGGTGGAGTGAACATTGCAGCTAGTTGATGCAGGTAATTAAAAATCTTTAGTAAAGGGACATACCCTTGAAAAACTGGAGCCATCTAGTTGAAGAGCTCATGGTGTGATTTTACCATAAGACATTGCAGTTCCAATATCAGCCTCTGGTAACGTCCCTACTCTACTAAGATGTGAACTTCAAAATGAATTGATCAACAAACTCCAGTAGGGTCTCATCCCACTGAACTAATTATCATATAACCAGCCTTCTGCCGCGCCATTTTTCTAGGGTCCAAACAAGCTCAACACCATGTCCTTGACTTCCTGATAGGTTACTGAGATGTCCTTCTGGTAGCCTTATAACTTTACTGGCGCTCTTAACATCTAATGTAGATATCAAAAGTTTTACTTTGAAGCTATCCAAAGCTCACTCGGAAGCAAATTTAAAGCGCATAAAGAACCATGCATATTTCTATCCTGATTGACTGGAGGCAACTTGTCAATGCTAAAAAATCTCATCTTATTCGAGGCTACAAGCTCTCAAAGTGAACTGGGGCACTGCTTTTTGGGAAAAGCATTAACCATATCGAGGGAGGACACAGAAGGAGTTGAGAGCTCAGCTTTTCTGTGGTGTTGGTTGCAGTACATGCTTCTTCATCTTGCAACAAGACGAACATATGAGGAAATCTTTTTTGTCAAGGCATAATCAACCTCAGAGCTTCCACTATGTTTAAATTGACGCACTGCCTGCTTGGTTGGAAAATTGTTCTTTTGCCCTTTAATCAGCTTTATAACTTCCACAGTGACGCTGTCCTCCACTAGCATCCCCTATTTTTTAGCTTCAGGACGGAATATGACAATAAGTGGTATCATTTAATTTCCACTTAATGAAGTGCAGCCACTCAATAGTGTCATTGAGGAAATCTGCTAGTTGTTTGTTCTGCCAGCTAAGGATATGTAGTTGGCTAAACACCTCCTTAAACATATCCACCAAGACTTTACACTCATTTAGGAGCTCGCTTTTGGGTTCAGCATATTGTATCCAGAATGTTTTAATCTCAGAATATTGCCCAACTCAGTAATCTGGTACAGTTTACCATCAGTACTGGTTAGATATGCCATGGTTCATATAGATGGATATTATTTAGTTGAATCAGTGGGCCCTTGTAGTGAACACCACATTGTAAAAAATTGGTGGAATTGGATATTGTTCGCTGAGGGGTTGCACAGGAGTGAGTTTTTACTGATAAAATGGAAAGGTGATATGGCAATTGCCGTTCTTCAGCAAGTATACTAACATATAAATATAAAGCAGAAAGCTCCAATAACAACAATCTCTATTAGTTTCTGCAGAGTCCATTAACGCTATAACCCTAAAGATTTACACCATAAAATCAATTTATGGGCTATTGACTAAAAACCTCCCTCCCTCTATTCTTTGTTTCCCCTTTTACACTCATCTCTTTGAACACTTTCAGTCCCATCCAATAAGCTGCTCAGCTTCTACAACCTCCTTTATACTTGTCGCTTCATTGGAAGCTCTGGCAGAATTCACATATTTAGATGGGATAGACCATTTATTGTTGAACCATGCTGAATCTATTAAATTTATTATATTACTCGTTATCTTGATCTTAGTGGATAACTGATGATCCGCCAATTGATAACCTTAAGCTTATCAGCCAGTCATATCATATCTACCAACAGATATCTAAGAGAATCTTCTTGGTGACATGTCCTGACCCATCCTATAAATATTGAAGCCTTTTATTTTATTAAAAATATATTCTATACTTTCCTCTTTTTTGGTTTCTTTATAGTTTTTACTAAAACTTTAAGCCCCCTATTAAACCTCATCTTAAAGTCTAGATTACTGATATGCTAACACTATTATTTAAACATTGAGAAAGCAATTGTGTCCCTCAACGCTCTTACAGAAGGTCATACTCTCCTGCTCACCTTTAACGAGGTCCTCACCATGGCTTATTCCTCTTAGTTAACCATTTCACAAGCTAATAGGACCATGATCTTACTCTGGCGCGCTCTCCTATCTGTTGTCCTTCACATGAGCCCTCCTACAAAAATGCTTAATAGCCTTCTTAAAATCAAACTATTCATTTTAGACATAGTTCATTAAATCTAATTTTCCAAAACTGATGTGATAGAAAAACCCCTGAATGCTCCTTAACTTCTTAGTATTAACACAAATCGCTTCCTTGATGGTCATCTTCTCCATACTGCTCCTAATGAGGGAGGCCTCTAGTTTCTTCCCATCTTGTTGGCCAACCTCAGCTCCTGCTACACATGTCTCAGACGCGTCTGAGCTTTAACAGTATTTGTCTTTTGTCTTGCAAATTGTGTTGCATGAGACCTTTTACCGTGTTAAGCTTCAAATGCGCCTGACCTTAGCAACAGTGTGAACCCCACACAGTTTCACTCCAGCTTTCTCAGGTGGTAAATGCCTTTACAAAGAATATTTCTTTTTATAAATTTTTTAGAATCCATTAAGGCCTTCCTTCTACTTTAGATGAATGTTTTAACTTGTAGTAAAAGCAGCCCCCCAAAAAGATTCCAAGGATTCCGCTTAGTTTATGGCCAAGGCCCCCAATTAAGGAGAAATACAGTTACAGATTACACATGTGTGTTCCATCTCAGCTTGCTTGGGTGTTCTTAACAGAACCTCCGCCTTGTGATGCTCCCCAAGATGGCTGCCACTTGCATTGGGTCTACCTTAGAGGAGGAAGCTTCGATTGCTGTTCATATGGAAGGACATTTAGCATTGGCTTAAGTGAAATTTATCCCAGCTTTCCACAGAAAATGGCACAGGCATTAGGTGAAATCAGAATTGATTTCTAAAAAGGTGTGCAAAGTCAGAATCAGGAATGGCTGCAATCTCAGCTACCATTCAGAGCCCTGGCCCAGAAACTTCCTAAAAGTTCCGCAACTACCACCAATAACTTTTGCCCTACCCTGTATGCATCTCTTTAATTAGTAAGAAAATGGCTCTTCTTACCTTATTGTGGCTTTTTTTAAGATGTAGATGAAAGGGGAAGAGGGCCGGGATAAAAGAAACTGTGGGCCTTAATTGACATGGGAGAGGAAGACAATTTACTAGAAAAGGAGTTTGTAACTAGACTAATTGAATAGATTTATGCAAAGAATACCTGTAACAATTGACACTTTTACATGGATTTCCTGAGATTAAACTTAAAAAATCTTCTATGACGCCATTTGAGATCCCAAATTTCAGACTTGACTTAAATTTAGGTCTGTTCCATTTTTGAGTAAAATTGTAAAAAATATTTATATTCTGGCGAATTTTAAAAAATTTGGTTCCCCTGATCCTTTGGTGATTAATGTTGTTCTATAGCATTTGTAAGCTTTTATGACTCCTAAGATGAAAAATTTGCATAGTTCTCGCTAGGCTACTAATTATAAGATGAGAATATGTTCCCCATTTCCTCATCAAAAACAAACTATTTTCGTCACTCTCCAAAATAAATCCAATCTCACATAATTTAGTGGTTTTAAGCTTATTATTTGAATTTACATATTTGGAGGCTTGGAATAGTTGGACAGCGAGGAGAGCCACAGTTTCAGAGTGCTGCAAGGGTTTTATGCGCATCATGATAAAATCATGACAAGGAACTTGTTGAAGGACCATAGAACCATAAAAGTATCTGGAATCCTCTCCATTTATGGGTCAGGCCGCCAGATGAGCATTAGCCATTTATCTAGCAGGCATGGATGTTTCAAGGTGGTTCACAATGATTTACCGCCATTCCTTGACCCATGTTAGAGCCAGGGTAGGTTGCGCCTAAATGGCGCAGCCCTGTGAAGACCGCCAGGTGAAAGAGGGCGGCAGCATATTGAATTTCCTCTGCACCTCATCCTAACGGAAAAAATATTTTGTGTTCATATCACTCCACATGTAATGGTCTACAGCTAAACATAGCATAATTTGAACCTACCGTTAGGTAAATTTTGAGCCTTTTTTACATTCTGATGAACCTAGTCTGCTAGAGGATTAAGGTGACTCTCCTCTGGAAAAGGTTTGCATATGTCAATTTGATAATCAAGTTCTTAGGAGCCTTGATTATTGTTTTATTTCTAATTCAACCTCTCTTTGCAGTATTGCACAAGGCAGCCCACAATATGGCCCAGTGACAATGTCCCAAGCATTTCTCTGGACCCTCAAATCCTCCTTGATGTTGTTCTGGTTTTCCAGCGAGATTTTTGGAAAGTATAGAGGTGGTAATTGGACCGCTGGTGGTTGAGGCCTCTTGCGCCTGCCAAAGGACTCCATAGAAACTTTGATGCTTTCCATAAACCCTGGATTTCTGATAAATTATCCTCAAACTTTCCTTCCCAAAAAATCACTCATTAGAAAATTCCTTGGTTGCAAAACTCCTCCTTGGTAGTTTTGGTTTACATATACTGGGATCTCAGTTTTTGAGTGGGTGGTGTAAATAATCAGAAATTGTAAATGGATTTCCTGAGGTTGGAACTTAGGAAATCTGCTATGACGCCAATTGTGATCACAATCTTTAAACTTGAATTAAAGGTTGGGTTAATGAATTTTAAAATAATTATAATTAAGATTTATATTTCTGGCGTATTTGTTAATAATTTAGGCTCCCTCAATTCAACTGTGGATGGATGTCAGGATGCCAGAAATTGTTAAAATTTTCTTACACCTAATTAGTTATTGTTTTATGTAGCTCTTGCTGGGCTACAATACATCAATTTAGGGTGTGTTCTACCTTTCCTTAATTTATAATTCTATCTATTTTGGTTTGCTCTATGAAATAAAGCCCAGTCTCGCATTTTTTGGTGGCTTTAAATTTATTGATTTATATTTTACATATTTGGAGTCATGGCATGGCCTGCCAAGGTAGGGAACCACAGTTTTTGGAACGCCATGAGGTTGTGTTGAGTTTTGGGCTTTGTTCTAATTGCTAGTTCTTCATCAGGTGTGAAATGCAGTTTCATGCATCTATTGTGTGAGGACAATAGACAGGATGGTGATTTAAATTTAATATAACTTTTTGGTAGTACTTGAATAGTATACCAAGTAGTTTACTTGGACGATGGCACGCTGCCCTGATCTTACTGATCCCAAGTAAATACCAACTTGTATAAAGTAAAATGCTAAACGCAAAAAAGTTTACATTTTAAATTATAAAGTTAATCCAGTAGTTGAATAGATTTTATTAGTGTCAATCTTAAGGGTTTATTTATAGGGTTTGATGTTCACCACATCTTACCCATGACGTCTCATTTTTAGTGGCACTTGACCACATAAAAAGTTTGTAAGAACGTCTACAAATACTTTGACTCAGGGCATCATGCTCAGCCTCAGGGTCAGAGTAAACAATGTCATCATTCTTGAGATGAAATTTTGGACACATCTTCAAAATAGCTGAACTGATTCACTTCACATGTAATTAGCAGCACATACCAAGGTGATTCATATCACTAATTAGTAATTAATTTAATCAAAAACTTGACCAACATTAAAAACTAATTTTGACATAGACCAACAAAGCCCATGTGCCCAAGTCATTAAGTCGAAACTTAATCTAAGTCCAACCTAACCATCAAAGCCCTCAGGCCCATGTCATCATAGTCAAATATTATTAAGTGAAATCGCTAGGCTGTAAATCCAAACTTTGGATATACTTAGGATACACCTGATCCATAATTGCTGATATCTGATATAATAAATATATGACAAATAGGTCCAGTCAATTACTCAACACTTCCCCTGCCTTGACTGGATATAAGCGGTGGATACCCTTCTTCCTGGGTCACCACATCTAACTTTTCTCATTTCTTAAAGTTTAAACGTTAGCCCTCTTGGGTTGGGACCATCTAGTACTAAAAAAAGTTCAAACGTTATCTCAATAGCCTTTCCTAAGCTGACAGGGCCAGCGTGCCTGGAGCCAAGCTTTCTTGGGTTTGGCGCATCTCCATCAGGGTCTAGATTGTTGGGACTTGTATGAAGTCCACATCTTTCTGATTCCGTTGCATACTTTTCTGGTTTGATTGTGCTCTCCTCCCCCTACCAAAAAGGGGATACCTAGCTCTAATGCCAGAGAGGCATTAAATCTATGAAATAAACTCTATGGTTTCAATTATTATTTTTTCTTTTTTACTTTTTTACTTTTTATTATTTTAATTATTTTTATTTTTTATATTATTTTTTTTCTTTTTTATATTATTAATCTTAGGGGAGGATACCCCAGTGGTAGAATAGTGACCTCTACCGCTGCCTCCCCAAGTTCAATCCTGGTAGTGAACTTTGGGTAGGGGACGATTATGACTGTGTTAGCGTTGTGCATCAATGCCCCAAACCAAGATAGCAAATAGCAAAGGCGGTCCATGGAGTTCCTGGCCTATCATACACCGCGCATGGAGGTTTTCTGGGTTTTATCCTCCTTTCCCATTTTCTTCACTTCCCCTCATTGGTGCAGTATTGTCTCCAGTCAGCCCACCTCGAATAAAATTTAAAATTTAAATTTAAATATTATTAATCTTTATGATATGGATGAAGGAACTTAGCATGTACTCAATTCACAACCCAGCTGCCTTGATCCTTAATGGTATATACGTCTTCAGATGATTTCTCCAATATGATAAATGGACCCTTCCAAATCGAGGCTAGCTTGTGCACGTGGCCTGCGGTATGAGTGTCACAATATACTACTCAATCTCCTTCCTTGAACTTAGTCACAATAGCTCATATAGCATCGTCATAGCTCTTCTGAATAGTTTTTAACTAATCGCATTTAGATAAGCTTCCAATTGCAACTTGATTAAGGTCTTTGCTAGTTGCTCAACATAATTAACTGGGTTAATTGTGTCAGTTGAACTGAGTACTAAATATAATAATGGAGGCAGAGCGGGCTGTCTACCATACAAAAGTCAAAACGGAGAATGGCCTGTGCTGCTGTGGTGTCCAATATTGTATGCAAACATGGTCACACTAATTGAAGTTGCCCATTGTGAAGGCGCCAAGGCTGCGTTTTTGTGTAAAATGCCGACTAAAGTGCCATTTAATCGCTCTACCATACCATAAGTCTCAGGATGGTATGGCGTTGACAACACTCCTTTGATGGACATCAACTCATTTAGCCGTTATACCATTTGGGCAGTAAAATTCATGCCATTGTCCATCAAGATCTTCTGAGGGGCATCCGTGCTTATAGATAGCATTATCCATAATGAACTTGGCAGTAGTTAGGGCCCCGACGTCTCAAATTGCTTTCACTTCCACCCATTTTGTTAGATGGTCAATACCAACAATTATGTATTCCTTGCCTAGGCTACTCACAGGCAAAGGGCCAATTACATCAATTGACATGGTATGCCAGGCCCAGTCAGGTTTGATTAAACGATATTCATATCCAACTTCATAGTTTTGTGATTTGGCATAAATGACATTTATTGAGCATGTTTTGGATATCAAATCGCATGGAATCCCAATAGTAACTGGCTCAAATTAATTCAAGCGTCTTAGTCATTCCCCATGTCTGATGGCCTTGTGTGCTTGTGTATTAATCTTCATTTTAGTCAGAAGGTTTTAGGAAGATTTGACGTTGTCCATTGGGCTTAGCTTATATAGAGCTCCAATTCAATATTCTGTGTCAATTAATGCTTTCTCAATCAAAAATTTGAACTTCAGGTGGTTCATCTCCATACTTTCAGTTAATCATTTTTTCATGAGGCTCATCAGCCAAACTGCTCGTGACAGCTACAATAGGAAGTCGCAATAGTCTGTCAGATTTTGATGGGCCGCTCCAGATCAATGAATAATTTCATAATTGTATGCTTGTAATTTCAGAGTCCAGCGGGCTAACCATCCTTCAGGTTCCTTGATATTGTAGAGCCATCATAATGAGCTGTGATCTGTTACTAATTGAAGCTTGGTGCCATGAATGTAAACCTGAAATTGTTAACAAGAATAGATGACAGCCAGGCATTCTCTTTCAGTCACCGTATAATTATGCTCATGCTTATTCAGCGTCCTGAGGCAATAAGCAACCAGATGCTCCTCGCCATCATCCCCAATCTGCGATAGCACACCACCAATTGCAGTCAATGAGGTGTTGGTTTGTATGATAAAAGGCTTGCTGAAATCAGGATATTGGAGGATAGGCGCCGAGCTCATTTTGTTTTTCAAAGCCTCAAAGGCTTGTTGGCATTCCTCTGCCCAGCAAAAACGAACTCCTCCTTGTAGTAAGTGGAATAGAGTCTCAGCAATCTTCACGAATCCTTTCACAAATCTTCAATAGTATCCTACCATGCCTAAGAACACTTGAAAATCTCTAATACTTTTCAGAGGTTGCATATTGTTAATCGCCTCCACCTTTTGAGGCTGAGGCTGCAAGCCCTTGGAATCAATGATGAACCCAAGGTATTCCAATTGTTCTTTAAAGAATTGCATTTTCTAGGTTTTATCTTCAGATTGGCCTTCAACAGTCATTCAAACACTTGTTTAAGGTGCTCCAGATGTTTGGAAAACGTTCGCAAAAAGGCATTAATGTCATCCAGGTACACTAGAGCGCAGGACAATTTAAGGTCCCCCAAGATCGTGTCCATTTCACACTGAAAGGTTACCAGTGCATTACACAGCCCCTGTGGCATGCGTGTCAGTTGAAAAAGCCCTTGAGAAGCAATCATCACGCACTTTTCCTGCTCCTCTGGTGGCAGCTCAATTTGCCAATATCTGGAGATGAGGTCCATTGTGGTAAAGTACTGCATCCCTCCCAGACAGT
Source organism: Massospora cicadina (assembly GCA_022478985.1). Taxonomy (NCBI): domain Eukaryota; kingdom Fungi; phylum Entomophthoromycota; class Entomophthoromycetes; order Entomophthorales; family Entomophthoraceae; genus Massospora; species Massospora cicadina. Next base: position 122,455 of record JAKSZP010012062.1, read on the forward strand.
CCAGAGCATCATCAATTCTGGGCAATGGATATGAATCTTTTTTTTGTAATGGAATTGAGGCGTCATAAATTAATCACAACTTGATTGCTGCCATCTTTTTTCTTTATGATTAAAACAGGGTTGGCCCATGGGCTTTTGGATGGCACTATCATTCCACTTTTCAACAATTTGTCTAACTCTTCACTGACTATTTTATCACTGGCTCTGGGGCACCGAATTGGCCTCATTCTAATAGGCATATAGTCCTTAGTATTGACAAAATGCTGAACTCCTTTTGCACAACCTAAATCTTTGTCATCCTTGGCAAAAATTTTGATTATCGTTCAAACAACTCTAGTGCTTCATCCTTCTGTTGTTCTGATAATCTGGTAAATGATTCTTGAGATAATACAGTATGTGCCCCAAGGGCTTTGGTCAGTAAGCCAAACTCGGATAAGTCACCAAATTTGACAGCTAATATTAACTTGTCCCTCAGAAACAGATGCACAAAAGCAACTACTTGATATTTATTGACCTTAATATTTCAGCTGGTCAAATTTTCTAGTAAGACATTAATCTCTCCATGCCCCAGTATGAATATTCCAGGCGCCACACTAGGTTCCATATGAGAATGATACCACGGGGATACAACCTCCCCATACAGTCCTTCTGGGATATCCAGTGTGGTCACAGTCCTCATAACCAGTTGACGGCCTGGAGCTATTGTCACATCCTTATTCACACGTAGAGGTATTCCTTAATTTTGGTTTATGGCAGTTGGCATGGGGTGGCTTTGATTCCCCCGCTGAATATACCCTACTAATATTATCCCATTGGCATAAGATATATTTTGAAATTTCTATGACGGCTTGTGGGCTTCATATTGTTGCGAGAGTAATAAATTGGAAGTGATTGGCCCAATATCATCAAGATGTTTTTCTTAAAATTGCATGAGATCCCATAGGTCCTTAGAAAACTAGTTCCAATTAATATGTCATAATTGGCATTTGGAAGCACTATAGCGGGTGCAGCAACTACCAAAGCTCCAAATTGCAGTGGCAAAGCGCTGTAAGCTCCTTCACTCTTAGTGCTGTTAAGGCCTGCAGTCCCATATTCTTGATGATGGTTAATGTCCGGAGCTATTTTCAATTTCTTTTCCAGCTTCATGGAAACAATGTTTACAGGGGCTCCACTATCGACAATAGCTACAACTTTAACTTTTTTGACTAGAATATCCACGTAAGTGCACTTAGAGTAGTAAGAATTAATAGAGTTTACTAAGTGAATGTGGGAAGAATCCGGGGAATTAAGAGTGTGCTTCAGAGTATTCCCAATACTGGGACATTTATTGATGAATGTGTCAATTAGCATTGCTCTATTGACCCCTTTCAGGCTTGGGGTATCTGCTGCATTGCTCAGCCCTTTAGCTAGGATATTCCCAAGTATTTGTTGCACATACGGTTTAGCAACTACTTCAGAGGCTTCAGGTGTGACAACCTTACTCTGGGAGCGAGTTACCGCATGTACATTTGAGGAATCTTCATTTAATACTAAAATAAAATCAATTTCATTGTTAAAATGAGGCCCCATGGCCATCATTTTCTTGTTGATTGGGTGAAACTAGTGTTTTAGGCACAATAAAGCGTCCTGAATCTATTGTGCTTGTTATTTTCCCTCCTCCTGCACGGTATTGGGAAGGACTATGTTGACATTTCGCTGATGGCATCAGGAAGCATAGTGACCTTTACGATTGCAATTAAAGCAAGTAATTTCACTCACTAGCTGTGGGGTGTCAATCTCCTTATTGGTTTCAAAGGACTTTCCAGCAAAGGCAGCAGTTCCCAATCTGTAACCAGTATTAAGAGGGCCATAACCTTTTGAGCATCTGCATAAGTAGTCAACCAATTCAGATGTTGTAAGGTTTTGCACAAAAGCAGGAAATAGAGTGTTTGATAGATTATGGTAAGGTTCTACTGCATGCTCTAGTGCAATCTTGGCGTCAAAATTGACCATAACCTGTGCACCTAAAAGAACTTGAGCTTCGCAATAGAATCAATCCACAAATTCATCAATTGCTATATCTTTCTAAAAGCTGATGTTCATAAACTTGGATTTTCTGGTTGACATCCGTTCTGGACCTCCAAGTCATGAAGCGCAGCCTCCTTGACTTCAGCATATGTTGGATTTTTGTTAATCTAAGGCATAATCAACTCAATGCTCCACTCATCCAAGCAGTTAATAATGGTGGCTGCTTTGTTATGGTCACTGGCCCCATGCATGGCCATTTCAAAGCGTTTGATGAAGGTGGTAATACTTCCATTCTTGTCAAAGGCCAGCAGGCTTGCTGGTTTATAATTATCGCTTCCCCATTCCTGGTTATCACAATTACTCCTTTGTTGACTAGAACCAGGCGTATTAGGGCATTGGGACATCATATCCCAGTTTGAGGGGTTAGTGTTGACCAAAGCAATCATATTGCTAGGCAGTTGTTGACGTGGCCCAGCATCTGTTTTGGTAGCTATTTCTGAAGCTTCATCCTCATAATATTTGGAAGAATTTCCAGTCAAGTGGGTTGTAATGCACTGACAATGCCCGTTGGCCAGAGTTCAAATTCGCTCTTTGATTTCGTTTTCCCAAATGATATGAAATTGGGTTTTTAATTTCTAATTTCTCAATTTCCTCATTCAGGCTAGTAGCTTGTAGTTGCAAAGTGGAAATCACTTGGTCCTTTTCTTCCATTGCCTTCTTGCACTAGTTCAATTCTACTTGGAGATTATTGTCTGACTCATTAATAGCATTAACATCATCATTGAGATTATTGATCTGTAGATTAAGATGATCAAAATGAGTCTTCAGTTTTTCCGTTGTTCCTCAAATTGGACTGCCAGTAATTGATTTTTCCGGTGTATTCATCCTTCATCTGCGAAATTTGGGCGCTCAAACGTTGATACTGGTCACCATCTGTGGTCCCAGCAATGAGCGCCATTTGTTGAGTTTTGGGCTTTGTTCTGATGGCTTGATCTTCATCAGGTGTGAAGTGCAGTATCATGCATATATTGTGTAAGGACAATAGACAGGATGGTGATTTAGAATTTAAAATATAACTTTTTGGTAGTACTTAAATAGTATACCCTGTAGTTTACTTGGATGATGGCACACCGCCCTGATCTTACTGATCCCAAGTATATATTGACTAGTACAAAGTAAAATACTAAACGCAAAAAAGTTTAGAAGTTAAATTATAAACTTAATTCAGTAGTTGAATATATTTTATTAGTGTCAATCTTAAGGGTTATCTATAGGGTTTGATGTTCACCACATCTTACCCATGACATCTCATTTTTAGTGGCACTTGACCACATAAAAAGTTTGTAAGAACGTCTGCAAATACTTTGACTCAGGGCATCATTCTCAGCCTCAAGGTCAGAGTAAACACTGTCATCATTCTCCAGATGACATTTCGGATACATCTTCAAAATAGCTGAACCAACTCACTTCACATGTAATTGGCTGCAAATACCAAGGCGATTCGTATCACTAATGAGTAATTAACTCAATCAATAACTTGACTGACATTAAAAATAATTTTGACATAGACCAACAAAGCCCATGTGCCTGAGTCATTAAGTCAAAACTTAATCTAAGTCCGACCCAACTATAAAAGCCCTTGAGCCTGTGTCATCCTAGTCAAATATTATCAAGTGAAATTGCTAGGCCGCAAATCCCAAGTTTGGATATACTTAAGATACACCTGATCCATAATCGCTGATATCTAATATGATCGAATATCTAACAACTAGGTCCAGTCAATTACTCAACAGGGTGGTTGCAAATCATGATCTAGTCATTATGTGGAACATACTGAAGGACAGCAGGACCTTAAGTGTACCAAGATCTTCTTCATTTGGGGACTTTAGGCCATTGGATGAGAATTGGCTCATTTATATGATAGTCACAGATTTATGAGGCTGGTGTGGCATGACCACCCACCATGAAAAACTTGCATTAAAGCCAGGGTAGGTTTGCGCCTAGATGGAGCAGCCCAGTGAGGGCTGCAAGGTGACAGATGCCAGTGCTTTATTGAACATTGGCCGCGCCTCATCCTGGTGTGTAAGTATTTTGTGTTAGTATTTCAGAACATGAAATAATTTTTGGAACACTTAAACATGGTGTAATCTAGTAAATGAGGTGGGTTGACCTTGAACAAATATATACACCGAGTTTTTTTAAGCCTGTTCTGGTTTCAAACCTGTGTTTTATTCAAATCTTAACCCAGAATGGAGCAGGAACCACCCCTCTATGCTACCACTCCTCAACACGTTGTAATTTAAAATTACCATTAGGTACTGTTTGAGCCATGTTTGTTTGCATTATTTTTTTTAATACTAGATAGTCCCAACCTGAGGGGGGGATTCATCGATGTATGTTTGTTTGCATTCTGATGCAACCTAAACTGCCAGAGGATTGGGGCAACTCTCCTTTATTATAAGTGTGCATAGGTTGATATAATGATCAAGGCCTTGGAAGCCTTGTTCATTAAAATACCATGCCACTTGAAGACAACACTTTATAGTGGTTTGAATAACCATATGGATATGTTAATTTATATACATATTATTTAGACTTTAAATAATCATTAGATAGCAAATTTGATTAAAAAATATAAATTACTTTAATGTAAGGAGAGTGTCTATAACTCTCCTGTTCCCAGCGTGGAGGTGTACGGTGCACAGCGACAACGCCAGGAAACCAGTCACTATTATGAAAGTTACTAGGGCAGCAGATGGTGCTGGAGCAATAATAACTCAAGAAAAGGAGGGTGATCATATATGTGAAGAACCAACCAAAATGACACTATGCACAGAGTAAGAAGGGGTAAGCATCCCAGGTTGGAGGGAACCTGGGTGAACCAACGGTGCACAAGGGGATAACCTTTTTATTTAACTGAGGTAAGCCGACCAGGGGATGAACATTACCGAATATAAATAAAACTAAGGAAATAACTGAAAAACATAAAATTAGGCACCCCAGGGTACTCAAGTTACCCCTGTTGCCAGCGGGACTGCCAGGTATGGGAGGTTGGTGCACTATTCCGAGGGGGTTTCCCTGCTATGGAACAGGTGTGAAAGAAAGGGTCTGTGTGGAGGAACCAGAGTAAGAATCTAATTCTATGAGCGCTTTTTGCCTTGGTCTCATATATCCATAGAGCCAGGCTTGGAAGTGCTCCAGTAAGTGAACATTGAATCTGTAAATACCCCATGAATGGTTGGGACCGTGCCCTTGAACGCATCTAATGAAATTGTGTGGATTGTCCACATTGCAATGGGTATTATTAGGGAGCGTAGGGTAGATGGGATCTGTGACTTGATCTGGAGCGCGAAGATGCCCTTTGATATCAAGAATTCTTGTTCGTTTTGGATCCTAAGCAGGCGTGCGACTTCCTGCCATATATCTTTGGTTGTGGAGCATGTTTCTGGGCGGTGATGTAGGGATCCCTCCCTCCACATACTGCACATGTTTTATGGAGGGAGTTGGAGCAGTCCGCCATCCTCTAGGTCCTTCTCAGACAGCGCCAGGCGTTTGCTCTTATCCTTGGCTGTAGGAGTGGGTGGTGAGTCATTTTCCACATTGCCTTCTGTGTGGATAAATCATAGGGAATGTCCACCATATCTAGGTATTCTATCTAGCTATGCTTGGGGTTGTTGCGAGCATATCCCTCTGGGGGTGGTTTTTCTGGGTTTCAATTTGAAATGGGGGCTGGGTCGTCCCCTTCCCTGTATAGTACTCATGTTTTCTATGGTCCATCCCATAAAGCGGATAGTTCGGAGGATATGTTTGAAATGAGGGGAAATTCCATGTGGACCCGTTGCAGTAGGGTGCTTGGCAAGGTATGAAAGTAGTCTGGGTGGACTATGTGGGTTGGTTAATTTGAGCGCCTGTGCAAAGTTAGTCCTTGCTGCTCTGGACCAATGTTATTGTGGGAGGTATGGAGCAAGGGACTTCCTTTATCCAGGTACCTAGGATGAGATTGGCGTGGCTCTTAAAATCTATTAGTCCCATGCCTCCGCTTGAGCGTGGGCCAAATGGTGTTTCCATCCGTATAGGAGGGTGAGAGCCGAGGCCACTGGCCAGCTGGATAAGCGCGCGGATTGAGGTTATAAAGGTAGGTGAGAAGGCTATCGCGTGGGCCTGGTACCACATTATTGGGAGGATAAGCGATTTAGCAACTGTAACTCGTCTTAGTCCTGGGGTTTCTTCCCTTGAGGGAGGCGACGCGTTTGGATACCCATTGTAACAGGTTGCTTTCCATTGTCTCATTAGCATATCCCCTGATTCTAGCCAGATTCCAAGGTGTCAGACAGGAGTGGTGGTGGGAGGTGTTGCAAAGGGTAAAATAATTGGGTTTTTTCTTCAGTGTTGGTGTGAGGCTCTGATGTTGTGGCCCAATTGTTTGTGTATTTGCCTAAAAGGATGATTTATGTCTTCCTTTTGTTGAGCAATGCATTGCTCAACTTGGAGTATTCCTCTAGAGTGAATTCCAGCTGTCAGGAATCTTCATTGTTTGCTATACCTGCTACACAGTCATCCGCAAAGGCCAGTATCTTGACTGTTGGTTGTCCTTGTGCGGTTATCCCCATGAGACGTGAGTCAGTTGCTCGGAGGAGTGGGTAAAAGCTGAAATTGTATAGCAGTGGGCTGAGGGGATCCCCTTGTTTGAGCCCTCTGTGTGGTTTAATCTTGTTTGTTAGGAATCCAGGGCCGCATACAGCCATGGTTGCAGATTCTGTTGGGAGCATGCCCATTTTATGAACCTTGGTTGGAGATTAAAGGCATGTAGACATTCTTTTAGAAATGGCCAGCTAACACGGTCATACGCCTTTTCCTGATCCAAGAAGACCAGGGCACCAGTTGCTTTGGATTGGCAAATGTTTGCAACAGGGTGTATGTTGTTCCAGATTGAACGCCCTGGTATAAACCCAAACTGGTTGGGTGATAGGACGTCAGATGCAATTGCGCCTAATCTAGCTGCTAAAATTTTTGTTATAATTTTTGTGTCAGTGTTGGAGAGTGCAATCGGGCGCCAGTTGGCCAGGTCAACTTGCCACCCTTTTTATACAAGGTTATAACGTAGGATTTA
>JAKSZP010012063.1:0-129188 GCA_022478985.1 Massospora cicadina
TCCCCCACGATGGATTCTGACATTAGACATCCTCGAGACCTCAAATGGAAAGAGTCCTGTGAAAATGTATCATCAACTTTTTTCCTCTTGATCCAAGCAAATAATCCATAATTGGCTAGCAACCTGCTTAAATAATGGGACTTTTTACCCATTATGGCAGGTCATATAACCAATCAATTCACTAGTGTGCAGGTGGCATCACTCACCTCACAACTCATTAAACATTCCCAATCAGTTGGTGATGAAACCTGACCAATCCCAATTGGTACACCTGATAGTGAATTACTATCAGATGCCCTTATTTTGTCAGCTGCTCCACCCGATAAGATATTAGGTATTCATCCAGATCAGCTCCCAACGGATACAACCAGATAAATATCCTAAAATCCCTGAATGTAGTTCCTCCAAAATTCAGGTCAACTGATTTCCAATTCACTTCACCTTAGGGAATTTTTCCCCTAGCGATACCAGGTAATCTAGCAGGCTGGGAATATGGGCAAAAATCCCAACAAGCGAGTACTGAACAACACACAGAAAGTATTGTGCCATAATGATGAAGCAAGACTCAGAAAGATGGACCAAAGCAACTTACCAATACCAGAGCCTAGTGGGGACAATGACCAAAGAGGGCCTGAAATACCTCAAGGAAATCTGAACTAAGGCTAGAGTACAGGAAGTGGAGACAGTGGATGGGGAAGTATCAACAGACCCCAAAATGATCAAGCGCAAGGTTGAGCTTTTTTATGGTGATCTCTTCTGACAAAGAGAAACAAGCAAATTGGTGACAAAAACCCTTATTGACCTGGCCAAGCTGGCACTAGGTGGCTGTACGCTGGAAGATGTCACAAAGCTATCCACCAAAATCTCTATCAATGAAGTTAAGAGGGTGCTAAAGGAGTCATTAAGAATGAAAGCACCAGGACCCAACAATATGTGTGCAGAAATATACAGCATATTCTGAGACTGCATCACACCAGAGCTCAAAGCCCTCTTTAACCACTGTTTGAACAAAGGCAAACAAATTCTGGGAGGCCATGAGACCCAAATTAGACTTCTGTACAAAAAAGGCCTCGGGCGCCAACTTCAGAACTGGTGCCCAATTGTACTATCAAATGTCAATTATAAACTGCTCACGCGCATACTATCTAATCAGCTGATTTCAACAACACCATGCACGCTCCATAGTGCCCAGCACGGCTTCATCAAAGGCCATAGTATATGGGACAGCATTGGTTCAGTACAGAGCATACTCCAGGATATGAGGGGCATCAAACAAGGATACCTTATGTTCCTCAACATGGAAAAGGTGTATGACCAAGTAGTGTGGTCATTCCTACATGAGGCACTGAAGGCGGTCGGTATCCCTGACACGTTTTGAGCACAGATAACAACACTGTACTCAGGCCTGGTAACAAAGGTTATTGTCACAGATGGTGCAACCAACGAAATCCCTGTTGGGCAAGGTCTCCACCAAGGAGACCCTATGTCACCAATAGTTTTCAACTTTGCAGCCAACATTCTACTGGCAGCAGTGGATGTAAAGCTCCAGGGTTTAGTCCACCCTAACCAAATGACACTGAAGATGCTAGCATTTGCTGATGATACAGTAGTAGTAATAAGCTCCTCGACTGACCTCCAGGGCGCTGAGGATCTATTAAACCTCTATCAGCTCACATCAAATGCAAAAATAAATTTGGGAAAAACCTCAGTGATGAGGGTCATCAACCTGAGCTTCAGCCCACCAACTGACACAATGCTGATTATGAGCTCCCAGACAGTCTATACCTTGGGATACTCTTCAACAACAAGGGACCAGCGGTACTGGAGACCAAACAAGAAGTATTGTCAAGCTTATCAATCCAAATGTCATGCTGGAAAAGTGCCATACTATGCCTTGAGGAGAAAGTGCAGGCAATAAATATCTTCATCTTCTTGAAGTTGTGGTATGTTGCTCATGTGCTGCCAATGAGCCTGAACTTAGAGAAGAAAATCAGGTTAATGCTCCAAACTTTCCTGTGGTTCAAGGCAAAGGTGGCACCAATACCACTGGAAGCCCTGTCAAAACCAAAGAACAAAGGAGGCATGGGCCTCCTGGACTTTGAATCTCATGCCTGGCGCATATGGGGGATATCATTTCTGAAGCTAACACAGATGCACATGTGCTGCATGACTCTATCATGGGGCATGAACTGGGCAAGAGCCCAAGGCCTCCAAGAGCCAGTCTCCCCCTGATCAATATATGAATGGATGGTGAACCACCTGCAGATAACCTCTAAAAAAGGTGCCCCACACTACTGGTGACTCTGCAATCAGGCCGTGCACCAGGGCAGGTGGTCATTTGAGCAATTGGACTGAGAGGCTGACCAAATCACACTGGATATTATAAATGTGCCATGTTAAAATAAATATGCTGGTCTATGATATGTTATATCCTATCAGGTGATTATTCACCTCCAGGTATACATCCATTGCAGGACCTGTTCTTTATAAAAACCCTGAGAATGGCTCCAATCCAACTATGAGCCTTCATTTACTATTATTGTGTATGGGTAATTCACTGTGCACTTGTCACCAAGGTTTGTAGCAATGAGTGCCCCCATCACAGAAGTTTGGTATTGAAGACCATTTGGATTATCTCCGATCAGCTCTGCCGGATCTCAAAATTCTCATGCATAGTCCCCGGGAGTTATAAGGCCACACATTTGGCTTTCCCCACCAGATTGCTCATCGCATGAGATAAAGCTACTAATCAACTGAGAATTGAATGACCTGTAAGCCCACCAATGCTAGAACTGTGGCTAGTGATGGCAATTGCCAATCAGCAATGGTTGGAGGTGCTAGAACTCTAGCGGCCCAAAACCCCAGTCCTTTTTACCTTTGGCTAAATCGCCTGTATTCCACCCTCCCCTCTTAATTTCCCTTAAATTCTATTTTAATAAATTATGGAGTTTTTAAAAAAAAGATCTAGCATAATCAGCTTAGCTTTTGGCTCTAAACTTCAACTTTATAAAAGGTCAGTTGTTTGAATCCTGGCGTAATCTATATATATAAAAGCAAATGTGTATGTGTGTGTGCACGATGCCCAGCCAAAAATAGAGCATGTAAAGCTCTGAAAATTTAGCTATAGGTGGACGGGAGGGGGTCCGTGTGCACATTGAAGACTGATTTTTAATTTTCATAGTAAAATAAAAAGTTTTATATGTAACAAGTGAAAGTTTTATATGTTTTTAATGGAAATCGGTATATTGTTACGGCCAAGAAGTTTGATATTCGGTTGATTCGGTAGTTTAAATGGTTTTATCGAGCGGTTGGTGGGTTTGTGTTGATTAATAAGCTTAACGGTTTAAATAAAGTTAGTGATTAGTTGATTTAATGAAGTTGATTGGTTTTGGTAAGTAGTTGTGATTTTGGTTGTTTCGATACATTTAGTTTTGGTTTACGAAGCGGTTGGTGATTGGTTAATTTTTAATCTAATGGTTTTAGCTAAGTGGTGGTTTAGTGGTTTAGTTAATTCGATAGGTTTAATTGGGTATGGCTGAATGGTTGATAAATTTATATTGATTAAGTATAATTTGCTTACTTAATTTTATCGATAACCATCTACAAATATAAAAATATAAGATTATCAGATGAACTTTAAGCCCACAAACAAATCTGTGTAAACTGGATATCAACAAGAATTAATCTTAAATTTTATTTACAAAAGAATCAGTATATTAATTTGTTTATATAGATGCATTATCTCGAGCAAATAACCAAAAATCACCAAACTTGGCACAAGTATTCTATAAAGTTTGGGAACGGAATGCTAATATGTAATTGTTTAATATAATCATATAAATTTAAATATCAGTTCTATATAAGATCTAGAACGTATATTTCTAATGGTAATTATATAGCAATTTGGCTGTGTATTTTCATATTCATTTGATTCAATAGTTTCATAGGCTTTGATATTTAGTTGGTAGTTTTTGGCTGTTTTGTAAGTTCAATAATTGGTTTTTGCTGAGTGGTGGTTTATTTTTTGGTTGATTCGATAGGCTCAATAGTTTCAGGTAAGTGATTGATGGTTTAGTTAATTTGGCAGGCTTTATTGATTTTAGCTAAGTGATTGGAGGTTGGAATTTTTAATAGGTTTAATGGTTTCTGAACTTATTGATAGCTATCTACCAATATAAAAGCTAAAATAATTTAGAATCTGATTGATTTGATAAGTTTATTTTATTTGGCCGAGTGGTTGATGGTTTTTGGTCGAATCGATAGGATACAGTTTAGCTTTGGAGGTGATTAGTTATTGGTTGATTTGATAAGTTCAGTTAGTTTTAGCTGAGTGGTTGGTCTTTTTGGTTGCTTCGATTGAGCAATTAGATTTAGCCGAGTAGTTATTGCTTAACTATATATAAAATCTAAATAAATCAATTTGAATCACCTTAATTTCTATAGAACCGTAGCGAAGCACGGGTAACTCCGCTAGTTAAATAAATCTAGAGCCCTATAGCTACTCTTAAAATCCCAAGTATTCTAGGTTATAAGCCACTCGTTGATGTCAAAACTTGTCGCGACTGCAAAGTAGAATTTTAGAAAAATATATTTATCGCAACTATATAATGATTGTAGTAATTTACTCTAAAGCACAAGTTATTTGTGATACACCAGATATACATATTTTACATAGATGGCTTGAGGCATCTTACAATGTAAAGTTCATCACCAATTCATTTTATATAATGTGATGTTTAAAGATACTAAAGTATAGGTTGTCTTTTTTACTATCAGGATTCACTGCTTTTATATTGTGATTAGGCGTTTATGTTGCATATAATCTAGATGATATAATATATGATTGAAATAGTCTTACTCTGAATTTTAGTAACTATATACAACTTATAAATTGAAGTAGATGCATTACAATATTTATGACTACAAAGATACACTATATATGACCTAGTACATACTAAAAACTAAGTTTTATGGTAGTTGTGCTACAATTGATTTCTGCAAAAATTCTAAAACTTTTAATCTATAAACCTTTTTCTTATATAATGCAATCTCTGATGATGCCAGATTACTCTTTAAACCTAAATAGCACAAGCTTTTAAATAAACGCTATAGGATTTATAGTTTATTGTTGGTTTAAAGCCAGGTCAAATGAAACCTTTTTTTTAGTACTAGATGGTCCCCAAATGAAACCTTTTTGATAACTGGATTTTTACTAGACAGCTGCTAAGTATTCTTTATAGATGAAACCTAACTTAAAATAAACACTATGTAAATGATATTCCTTTGTGCTAAAAATAAAATCTTGGATATATAAACTATAACAAAAAATTAAGTATAAATGTAAGAATTTGCTGTTTTCTGGGGTATATATCCTTCTATCTTGATAGCTGTTGACTACTGCTCTTAGTATATGCAATTTGATATTTTTAGATTAGTTCTTTATCTATGTTATTAGCTAAGACCTAGGCTATAATCAAATGGATTATAAGTCTTATATTTATTGATTTTAAATATGCTAGATATTTTTATTCATCTACCTATAATTTATATCTGATATAGTAAAGAGAAACATGAAGAAGTGTTTTATAATTAATATAGACATATATATATTACAACAAGTATAAAGTAACTTATATGATAGACACTTATATTTTAAGCCTAGTTATCTTATATGCTTTCTTTCAGGATTATATAACTATCAGGTAACAAGCATGCCAAGGGAAAAGTTCTAGCTTTCTTTGTGATACTTAAGCAACCATGTTAGAATCCTTATCCTGACAGATACCGCCATTCTGATTTTATGGGGGTGGGGGTAAGTGTTTAGATTGGGTTGGAAAGAAGTTTGTGTGTAGTTAGATAATTGGTATATGATGGATGCCTTTTGAATTTGGTGTTTACTTTGGCATAACCAAAGCAGAAATCACAAGAGAAAGACTTATATTAACAATATACAATAAGGCTGTGTCCCCTTATCATTATTATATAATTTTTAGGAGGTGGAACAATATGTTAACCAGTTAACTGCGCTTGTTTTGTATATAAATCAAGTGCAAGTTAACCAGTTAAAACTAAAATCTGCAAAGAAAAGGTTAAATGTGAAGGCAAAGAATTAGGGAATTGGTTTTATAACTTATAATATAGAAGAAATCAACTGTTGAGACCAACGCAGAGGTGTCACATATCAAGAGCACAGATCAACTAACTCCAAAACAATGTACTGGATGAAGACAGTATAGTTTGAGAACAAAAAGGGAAAAAAACTTATCTATCACAAATAGTCATTAAACTTTAATGGAAGAAACACATTATAGTATCAAGTACTGACAACAGCTTTAAGGATTTACTCAACTATCTTCTTTCTCTTTGTGGTATTCCTTTTCACCAGCTAATGTCAAAACAGATCCATTTTCAATGGAAGTTCCCTAATAAAATGCTCAACTTACTCTTCCTTCTCATTGGTGCAAATTTTTTGACAGTGAAAGAGTAATAAGAGTTTTTGGGGCAATAACATAATGAGGAAATACATGTCTACTAATCCAGCAACTTTGAGTAGTATTTATAATAAACATAGTCATCATAATAAAGTAAGATTCTGGCGGAAAGGCAGAGGGGAATAATGATAAGCCTATTGAACAACCAGTTTTATGCTGGCGCGGGGCATAATAGTGATGAATGAATAATAATAGTGATATGAAAACTAGAACCCCGGGCCACAGTAATCAAAACGCTTAAGGATCAAGTTGTACCAGTGGGGAGTGAGGGTTTGATCTTCTGCCATATTTACCAAGATCTTATGGATGCGACCAAGGATGCTAACATAAACCAATACAAATTTAGCAACTACACAAAACTGTGGGCTGTGGGGAAAATACGTTTGATCAAACCCTTTATCTATATTAGAAATTAATAAATTAAATAATATGAATGATGGTTTATCAAATCATTCACAATATTTCCCCCCCACTTGACCAAACATCAGGTAACAAAAATGATTAAGGGTTTGAGAAGTATGAGAGCCTGTGGCCATAAGGCTGGAGGGCTGAAAGTACTTATTAAGGAACTTTTCATGCACCCAGTTGATAAGGTAACCCTTATTGGGATCCTTGAAAGTGTAGGCATCTGTATAGGTCTTCTTTATGATCTCAAAGGGACCTTTTCAAATATGCTCTAACTTTCTAATCCTTCCAAAGCCATAATAATCATATACCAGATTAGTTTCCCAATGCTGAAAGTGTTTAATGTCCAGAAATCTTCGTTAACCCACGCTCTAGCTCTAACTTTTTGAGCCAGCGCATTAGAGTAGGTAGAACTTTATAGATGAATTAACATTTGCGTGAGCTTATCCAGATATTCCTTGGACCGCATGCTTTCTTCTTTAAGACATAAGTTTAATAGTGGGGGTAGCATGGGATGCTTTGTATATAATAACTGAAATGGCAATCGCCTCATGACTGAGTGATAAGCAATGTTATAGTCAGAAACGACGGAAGTCAAGAAAGATTCCAGCTGGATGCTTTGCCAGTAACCAGCTTACATATATTAACCACAAGAGTACCATTCAATCTTCCAACTTTGCCATAGTTCTCAGCGTGATAGGGAGTAGACAATACCCCTCTTATACCCATCAACTCATTGAGTTTAATGGTCAATTGGGATGTAGAGTTAGTCTCCTAAACTGTTAAAACAAACCGGGAAAACCATGCTAGTAAATTATTCCTTTCAAAATGAACTTAGTGGTGTCATTGCACCCAAGTCTTTAACTGCTTTGGCCTCCACCCATTTATTAAGGTAATCAATGGCCATGATATAACACTTGAATTGGCCGCCAGTATTGGACAAGAGCCCACACCGTCAATAAAGATGGTGAGACATGCAAATCAAGTTTGACTAATTGATATAAAGTGACCTTCTGATAAGGCGCTTCATCTTGAAATTCTTAACAATAGCTAAGAATTTAACAAATATTTAACGCCATTGATTACCAATAGTAATATGTTCTTAACTGTTCAAGCGTTTTTTAAATTGCATGTCCTGTTGCCTTATGGGCTAAGATAAATAAATCAGTCTGCTCAGTGGGCTAGGGAAACACAACATATTGTTCATTAATTATTTTATAAATGTTCTCATCAATGATAAAAGTTTATATTTGAGCTTCTCCAGAGTGTGTTGAACCTCTTCTGGTTCATTACCATATTGCTGAGTTACCATTTTATCAACCAATTCATCAGTTGATCATCCATTAAGGCTACAGTAGGAAACTGAGAGAGTCTGTCCACGTTTGATGCTTAACGCTGGGGCTTTGCTGAAGTTCAAAATCGTAGGCTTGTAAATTTAAAGCCCAGTGACCAGTCATCCTTCATGTTCCTTAAGATTTTGTAAACAGCGCAGAGAGGCATGGTAAGTTACCACACTAAAATGTACACCGTGGATGTAAACATGAATTTGTTTTCAAGCATAAATGGTGGCTAGAAACCCCTTTTTGAAAATGGTATAAAGCTGTTCATGTATATCAGCATCTAGCTTCAATATGTAATGGGGGTCTACCCCCTTATAATTGAACTGAGTTAACATCGCCACTAAAGCATTAAGGGATGCGTCCATCTGGATGATGAACCACTTATCAAAGTTAGGATACATAAGTTTTGGTGCTTGGGAAGGCACAGTCTTAGCTTGTCAAAGGCCAGCTGGAAGTTCCTCATCCATTCAAATTGTACCCTATTTTTGAGAAAGTGAAATAAAAGTTCACCTATTTTACTAAATTTTTCTACAAACTGGAGGAAGTAGATAGCCATCAAAAGGGACACTTGGATTTCACTCTTATCGCTTGGCCATGTCATCCCTTTGATGGCATTAATCTTCACTGGCTGGGGTCATAGGTCCTGTTTCTCAATAACAAACCCCAGATATAAAGTTGCTCTCAAAATGAGTTATACTTCCAGGTTTAATTTAAGATTGCCTTGGCAATCTGGCGGAACCATCTTCCAAATGGGTCAGATACTCAGTAAATATTTTATAAAATCGTTAATATATCTAAATATACTAGGATATAGGAAATCTTCAAATCATATAATGTTCTATCCATAGAACAATGGAAAGTTTAAGACATTTCACAGCCCTTGTGGCATCCAAGTGGGTTGATACAGACCCTGATCAGTTACTATCACGCACTTCTCCTGCTCCTTGTTGGGAAGTTTGATATTCCAGTAAAGATAAATTAAATCCATGGCTGAAAATGTAATTAATGCCTAGTGGTACAGTTCATTGTCAATATGTGGTAAAGGGTAGGGTCTTTTCTGTAATATTGTTAGGCTTCCAGAAGTATTTTAACACATTATTAAAAACGCCCTTATTAAATGCTTTTCTTTAAATCAGTATAGGGGAAATGTATTGGGACCATCTAGTACTAAAAAAAGTATAGTGGAAATGTTCAAATTTTGTGATTGATTTTTAGCATCTTCTATACTAGCTTGATGTTTTAATACTTGGCACATTTATGTATCTTAGATGATAATACAATAGTGCATCAAAGATTTTAATTTATATATTCAAAATAAAAAGTTTTATATGTATTGGGTGAAAATCCTATTATTTTTGATGGTAATCAGTATATAGTTATGGCTGAGCTGTTTGATATTTAATTGATTCAAAAGTTTCAATTTTACCTTCCAGACTAGCTAAAGCTTTAAAATTTGACAAATTTATGTATCTCTGATGAAAATACAACATTTTATTAAAAATTATATAAAGTGTGAATTTTACAAATAGAAAACATTTTTAAAAATTAAACATTTTTAATTTGCTTTTCTTTAACTCACAATTGTCATGTTTATATAGCATCATTGAGGGAACCAACTGCCAAGGCAAGTCTGGACGTCTGGAGTCTAAAAAAGTTAAGCTGCAGGACCTCCCTGACTTAAAGCAACCTTGGACCAACGCTGGGTGCAGGCCAGATATGCCCAGGTTGGTCCAGTGGATTTGTAAGTCCAGGGGAACGTCCTCTTTGCATAGATCAGGAGATTTTTCCATTTCCATACAAGAAGAGTCTGAAGAGAGTGGCTGTACCCCTCATCACCCAGGGCAACCTCACCCATGTGGTAGAAGAGCGCTGGGTAACAGCACTCCCTCTTATGATTTCTCCCCCAGTACCTGCTCTCACCTCAGCTGAACTTGTCCACCAATTGAGAAATCTGTGCCAAGATTACTGAATCAAGTTAAAAGGTCTGAAACTAACGGGAATAAAGCCTGACAATCAGAAATTCAATATTGGGAAAAAGACCATAAGAGAATTATTGGCTGGAATCATGCATGACATCAGGCTATCAAGTGATATGATTGCCGCTTTTCAAATTCCCTTTAAAATTGTCAGAGATTGTCATCAATAATTTGAAACCCCTAGTTCAAGGATTGGAAGTTGCACCTGACACAACTCTTTTGGCTGAACAAATGCCCCTGCACCTGGGCATGGGCAGTTTGGCTATCCTGAACCCATTTACAACAAATTGGGACAGCCCCTATGTGAGGTGGCACTGGGGAATCCCTGTTGCCCATTGAGCCAGATGCCATCATGCCAACTGGCATAAATGCAGTCAATAATCAGTCCAGGCATTTGCGGATGGACTGATAGTGACTTGGCCTGCCACTGAATCCTTCAATGTCTGTTCCAATTAATATTATCCAACCCCTCCCCCAAAAATTCACTGGTCTAGGTTGAATTTGAGGGACCTGATCCCTGCTTTAACCCACTATTAATCAAACACTATTTAATCAGTTGCTTTTCACTGAAAAAATTGTTGGTTGATTTTCTTTACCTATCTTTCCAATAAAACCCTTTACCCAATTTTAGTTTTTATGCTTAAAAACTAAACCAACTTTTCGCCTGTATTCCCACAACCCTCAGGGTTTATGACCATATTCACCTGGTACTTTGCTAGGTGCCTACACACAATTATGGCTCATGGGTACTCTATGGCAGAACTCCTTCCTGGTTCCATAACTGTTGTACCTGCAGCAGTGCCACTGGCATTTGGGTTTGCTGTTTGGGTGCTTCAGCACTTAAACTGGCAGGCCATTCTAAAAATAACTTTCTTTTTGCCTGACAGAAAGTGCGTGATGCCCATCCATGCATTACAGCATGGGCATTAAAACGCACTTGCTATCTTATTAATGACAAAAGGGCAGTTCAATTGCTTAGAGAATCAGGTTAAAACCTATTCAATTTTTAATATTTTTATATTTTGTTGGCTCAGCCTGCAATAAATAGCTCAAGTTTGTTTGATCTTGAGCTAAAGTACACTGGCTGATGGTAGATCACACTAATTGGCTCATAAAGGCTTGATACCATTTTCCCTAATTGATGACTTGCCTCCTTTTGTTTAAAGTACAGTTCTCAAGACCAACTTTCCTCGTTGGTCATCTTCCTTATTAATAAATCCCATTTGTATATGTTTAATATGTTAACTTGGGCGGACCTGTGTGCATATCTCTTTGGGAGGTCTCTAACAACGTCAGTCATTTTATTTGCACAAAGTTAACTACCACATCTGGTGCACCTCTGGGCTGCCCTGGTCCCCTCCAGACTGAGGCACCCAAGCTCTCCAGCCCAGTTTACCGCTTAGTATAGACTCCCCTTTGAGGTCCACCCAAGCCTTGTTATTTGTTTGCTATCTATTAATATATACACGTTGTAAACCCATGTCCTGTGTTACTTTAGCTCCAGCACCCACTGCGGGGCTATGCTCACCATAATACTGACTAGTTCCCTGGTGGTGTGGCTGTGAACTGCCACCACCTCACTGGGAATGGGAGAGTAATAGACAATATACTGACAACAATGGGGTATGTGTTAAAATCTTTCATCCTTTTTTAACACACATCCTGACATAATCTATTGATGACTTTTTTCACAGTTACCAAATCATATACAATACAATCTTTCACCATAATTTTTTTAAGTTTATGGTAAAATAAAAAAGGTTTATATATAAGAAATGAAAATCTTATATATTTTTTATAGTATTTGGTATGTTGTTATTGCTGATCAGTTTATTATTTAGTTGATTGATAGTTTTAATGGGTTTGCCAAAAGGTTGGTGGGTTTAATTTTATTAGTAAGCTTAATAGTTTTAGTAAGCAGTTGGTAATTAGTTGATTTTATAAGTTAACTTGTTTTGGTAAGTTGTTGGTGGTTTTTGGTTGTTGGGTAATCTTTTAGTCCATATTTTATTTTAAAAAAAAACTTGCTTTTCTTAAGAAGAGAAAACAATAAAAAGTTAAAAAATAAAGTAAAAATACAAAATAAAAAAATCAAACAAAAAAGGTGCATTAAAAAGTAAAAAATAATTTCTTTGGAAAATAACTACTTTGAATTTTTTTCATGTACGCCTGCAAGAAAAGCAAGGCATGCACACTTACAAACAATCATACATGCAATCACAAAAAAGTATATAAATATATTTAAATTTTATTTAAGGCATTTCAACCAGGGGATGGACAGTACAAATACTCAAAGAGCAAACAAGGCTAAAACAAAAAAAAAGGAAAAATGAAGCAAAATAAAACCTCCAACCAGGCAGGGAGTGGAGGACCACTAACCTACCATGGCAGAGAGGAGAAAGGGATGGGTGGTGCATCTGCATGCGCATCAACCACATCAGAGGAATCAGCATTGTATAAGAGGATTGAGGCTGAGAACAAGAGCGTCAGGGCTTCATCATGGTGGGGGTCAAGGTGTAGTATAAAAGGATTGAGATGCACAATATCAGCCTAAATGATAGCTTTGACTATTCAGTAGATGATGTTCATCCTGAAGGTGGGCATCAGGAATTAGGGAAAAACTGGCAATATTTTGGATGGTGATAATGGTTTTTGGGATTAAGTTTAATAGTTCACCAACATGAATGTCAGAGGCTTCAGCAACTTCAACAAATTTGTTGATTTCTTCCTGCACATTTTCAGGGCAATCAGGGGGATGTTACTACAGTTAGGCCTTTGTGAAATTATTTAACAGACTTTGCTACTGCAATATGGAGTTGGTGACTATGGGGGGGGAGGCTACCGCTGCTAAGGCAAGATGGTGGCCACTCTTGGAGGGAATAGCATTGGGTTATGGGGTATAACGTCTGGGTGGTATAGGTTTGTCAAAATCTAAGGAAAAAATTCTTCGCTGTTATACCCATCTGGGGCTTCCTCACTTGATTCATCAACTGGCTTGCCAACTATCGCAACTAATTTTTCAACCTCATCAATAGGGCCCATGGATTTTGGTTCACAGGAATAGTAAAGGCAGGATTATGATGGGTGGTAGTAGGCAAATGGCCAACTGCTTTAGGGAAAACAGTAAGCCAAGTGTAAGGATTCTCCCTTTATTGGGGGAAGCCTCAACTATGGGTTGTAAACCACCTATGGGTGGATGCCGGATTGGGCTCCCCATTAACTTGGGTTAAGTCCAATCCAAAGTATTTGGGATTGACCCCAATATTAATAATTAATTAATTAGATATCAGCAACTAATGCTGAAGATGTCAAAAATCAATTAGGGTGCAGATATTTCTATCCTCTTGGCACAAAAATACAATTTCTGCCATGATGGGATTCAAACCTGCATCGTGAGGGGCAATAGAAGGACACACATCCCACTATGCCAGACTCCCTGTATTATTTAATAAGTACTTATATAACTTGTGCTGTCAGAAAATGATGCTGAGCATTTGCCTATTTTAATCTATCCTATCTTTAATTAATTACCATTGATAATTAATTAGCCTTGATCTAAGATACTTCCCTAGTCCTTTAAATAGTACTAGTTTATATTTTAAATAAAGAACTTTTTAACTTCTATCCTATATTTAAACTAATGAATTCATCCTATATGTTGGCCTACAAAGCGAACTCTAAAGGCCTGCCTTCTGAAAATGGGTCAAATCCCAACATTGGTGCTTTATGCCAGGTCCCTTCTGAGTTGCACAATGAGGACAAAATCTCAACCATGGTCAATCAAGTCAAATTATACCTAAGATTTTGAGAAGTGCCAAATCAACTTAATAACAACTTGCCAATTTCACAGAAGACTTGGAAACCCTCATGCCCCTTAATTTAAGTCCCCTCAATTGGGCAGATGCTTATCAGTCTACTGAGGACCAAATGGAGGAGCTTATTTATGCAGCTATTATACAATTCTTGAAAATTCCTCATGAGAAGACTAATGATAGGCTGTACTCAAGAAGACTTAATATATTAAAAGAGATCGCCAGGTATGCTGATAGTTGTAAATGGAAATTCAGTGTAATTCAAAAATCAAAAATCAACAATATTCTTGCCAATTCTGCCAATCAAGCTTGCCAAGATTTCAAAAATTCAAGTAAACCAGTTAAGATGAATATATCCCCCTCAACTAAGGGTCAAGTACTGGATGTGACGAATAATCTATCCAGCAATCAAATCAATAATGAGGAAATGGACCCCAAGATGGATGAATCAACATCGATTGAAATCCTAACATTAGATAAGACTAATAATCTGTCCAAAAATAAAATTAAAAAGGATAAATTAACACCCAAGATGGATAAATAAGCTTTATTTGAAACTCTATCCTTGGACGAGACTAATAATATGTCCAATGATAAAAAAGTCCAATCCTATTTCCCCATTTATTTTTTAATTCCCAAAAATTCTAATAATCATTTATTTTATACTAACAACTTAGGTAATCTCATTGTGGCTGAAGAATCTAAATCACTTGGTTATACCTTACAATTAAGTCAACTCATGAAATTGGCCACATATATGATTTAAAATCCAAACCACCTGATCTAAAGTATAAAAAGAGATTTTAATTAAATTTAAATCCAAACCACCTAATTCAAACTTCAAGGTTAACCCAACTGATGGCTGCTGCATCAACTTTAAACCCAAATTACATTATCTCTCACCATGGTGGGCTCCAGATTCATCAAACTAGCTAGCAATGCTACCAACCTTAAACACTTCGAGATTGATAGTAATAAGTCAAACCATCCACCTTTTTCAAATATATCATTGATATCTATAACAATGGGATGATCTAATACTTCAACGCTGAACTTTCACTCAATTGTGAGCTCCCTTTTGAATTTCCCAAAGATGTCAAGGTTTTTCCTGCAACAGATCACTTCATCTATCCCTGGAGCTACATTTGGGTTCAATTGCAGGATTGTTTAAAAATCAATAAAGCTGCTTGATTCAGCTTTTCTATCATTTTTACTCTGTTCTCTCGATGCTGGCTCTAGCACCAAGGCTGGGTGTCATCCCCAATGCCTGGACCTCTTCCCAATACTGGGTGTCAATCCCAATGCTGGCTCTCATGCTGATGACCCCACCTTGGCTCTGACCCCTAGCTGAGGCTTGGAGGGGCTTCTGTCAGGATTCTACCTTCATTGGGGGAAGCATCAACTAGGGGTTGCAAACCACCTAAATGAAGATACTGGATTGGCTCCCCATTAACTTGGGTTAAGTCCAATCTGAAGTATTGGGGATTAAACCCAATAATATTAATTAATTAATTAATTAATTAAATATCAGCAACTGATGCTGAGTGTTGGAGATACACCTAAGATGACCAAAATTACTTCAGATTGAGATTCAATATCTCAGTCTAATGAGATTAAAAAATCCAAGACGAGTATTTCCAGTTCTCAATTTGACTGGAAAAAGATCCTTTGGAGTTATCGACCTCCTAAAATGGGTGAGTCTAACTAATCTGAAGAAGCTCATCAATCTAAGATAACCAGACAAAATGAAATGACCAAACCCTCATTAAGAAGGTTGATCGCATTTAGTAAGAGCTCTAATAGCCATGATCATCACAAATCATTTAATAATAATGATAATCAACAATATCAGTCCTCTGGTAGGAAATATCTTACCTCAGGTAAATCACAGAAACCCTCGTGAAGAACCACAAATTTTCCCTATAGATATCTCTGGTTTCTAATTAATAAAGTACCTCAATTCTCATCTCGCATAGTTTAATCTTGGTCTATTTTCATATAGGATTCTGTATATTCAATTGTCATTATCCATCACAACGGAACTAATCTTTATTGCACTTAAGTCAATCTTTGCTAGAGCCATGGAACTAATAATTTTGTAGCCTTTGTAGCGCCTGTTTATCATAATTTCTCACGAAATTCCAATACTGGTGCTCCCTGCCAGGTCTGCTTCTGAGGCTACCTGGTGAAAACATACTTTAACAACAATGAATATGTCTAGTGAAGAGAGCCCCACTTTGGAGGTATCTTTGAGTATTACTCAATGAGTACACTTTAACTGGTAAGATTTACCTTCTGCCAATAACAATAATCTACATTTTCAAGCTTCAATGGACTTGGCCATTGAGGGCCCTGACCAATCTAATTATCCGATCAAAGCTGCAAATGTTGAAGAAACCGTCAGAAGCTTGATCAGAGGGGCTATTCAGCCTGGTGCTCACCCTAATTGTGATTAAGCATCTAAAATTGCTTACAACATGATGAATTTATATAACTGAGCAGTGTTACACCCTACCGAAGTTGAGTTGTCCAGAACTGAACAGTATTTCTGGCATTATGTACATCCCGCTATTCACCATTTACTCCAGATTTTGGGGTTGCATCATCTTAAAATACAGCTCCAATTGACTCTAGCGCAACAATTTCACTCTCAACTATCCTCATTTTAGGAAACAGCAAGAATCAAGGATAGGGTTGTGGGATACATCAGCCAAGAAGTATCTCATCAAGTTAGCAATTCCACTAACCCTATTCACCGTCGGATTACCTCCCTGGAGGAGGAGATTAAGTGACAACTGGAACAGTTGTGGGCCAAACATGAGAAGAGCTTGGGTGAGCTTAATGGGCTAACCCAACATCTTGTCCAAGTGGTGGGTAATATTAGATAAAGTGAACCCAGCCCTGCTGGCCCTCCTGGGCCACTGGGACCACCTATCTCCCCCTTGGTAACTCTGGGACCTCCTGGGGAATGTGGTCCCCTTAGTCCAGTGGGTCAACTAGGCCCTCTGGGTCCTTCAGGTAGAGATGGGTCACAAGGACCCCCAGGACCTCCTGGCCCCCCCTGGCTCATCACTTCCAACATCCAATTCTGAACCTTTGATGCTCATAGTATCTCGAGTACAAGCATTAGAAACCCAAATCTGAGCCATAGCTCAAGGGTGTTTCTTATCCTTAGAAGGCCTTCTGACCAATCAAGACTATTCCTTAATCATTTTACTGGATGGTGTTGAGAATGCACATTGGCTATGCGATGCAAATCAAATGACTCAAGAAACTCAGTTTGCTTCATTGACTGCGTCCATTGAGTGGTTGGTTGCCAAATGTGAAGTACTAGAGACCAAGCAAAAGAGATGGTTACTGCAATTTCCAACTTAACCTGAGCTCCTACAAATGACCATTTTAACCAATGTGTTCAAAATTTACAAGATGATTTGAACCTATTGAGACAACAAGTTGACTGAGTTCCCCCTCATGCCCATTTCACATAATATGAACCCTCTGAGGTTGGACCAGTTGCTGTACCAGGTGTACATACCTTGAACACTGAAGCCACCCTTTTCACACCTACCTTCAAGGATAAATTTGAACCAGGTGAAGGTAGCATTCATTCTTTTCTTTTTGTTTATAAACGCGCAATGGATGGAGCTACTGATCAATAGAAGGTCCGCCATATCACTTCTTGCCTAAGCCAGTTTGCTCAAGAGATCATGGTTCCTCATCTTAAGGTTTGCACTACGTGGGCTCAAGTAGAAACTGCTATCATAAAGAAATTTGGGAGTGATCAAATCCTATCTAACCAAAAGCTTGCCTTTATGAATATTCAAATTAAACGAGGAGAGTCTATCCAGGAATTCATTAAACAAATCTACTATGAGGCCCAGACACTAGCTACGTGCGATCAGATTACCATTGATGATGCTATATTGGCTGTTATTGAGTGCGTTTGGTTCTTGCACTTAATTACTACTACACTTGAAATCACTTAAAAGAAATTTCAGCTCCATTATCAACATTAAGGAAGCGCTTATGGAAATCCCTAATGGGGTGGTACACCCGACCTCCTCTAGTAACCTGCATTCTCACATCCATGCAATGCCACTTAAACCTAAATCCAAAAGCAAAAAAGGAACCGTATAATTATTGTGGTCTCATGGGACATGTGGTGTCCCAATGTTGGAAAAAACAAGCAAAGGAGTCGAAAAAAGAGGAGTCAGCATAGGGCACGTGGCTCCCTGAGCTGACCTACCTCAGGTAACTCAGTCAAAACCTTTTGATTCTTCTTTAGATTGTTATGTAGTATCCGCTCCCAATGAGCTTTAAATCCCTTATGAATTATCCAACAAAGACTCTAGTTTAGCTTATGCTTCCTCTTTTTCTTCAAATTCCATTCAAACGATTAATCCCTCAGTATTCTCAATCCCTAACTTTGGCACTGATGAAACTTGAGTGGAAGTCATCATGCATAAGGTGAATGTTTTGGTTATCATTGATATGGGATCACCCATCAATGTAATCTTGTCCAAAATTATGAAGAAAATCAAGTTGGCTCCAGACCTGAACCATTTCCAAAGACTATGGAACTGCTGGACCTTCCTACACTAGATCTATAGGAGCCTATTCCTCTCTTCCAATGCATTTTGGAAAGTTGGTTATGTAAGCCCCTGCAGTAGCATTGGATAACAACTGCTATGATCTGCTCTTAGGAACTAAGTTTCTCAATGATTTTAATGCAATAGTTAGTCTTAAAGAAAAATAACTTTCTTTAATTGGGTACCAAGTACCTTTGATCTTAGATGATGCCCCCACTAGCAAAGGCAAACTCAAATGACGTGTTTGCTTATTAGAATATCCCACTTCTATCTCATGTCTCAAACACCAAATCCTGGGTCCACAGACTATACTTCCACCTCCATCTGCTTGTGCCTCTGAAGGCATGCCGTTATATTCCAAATCTCCAATTACTATTCCTCCCAAGGCTCAAATCATTGTTGATACGGTTGTACATATATTTGTACCCCCTTATCATGTATTAGAGATCTGCGGTCACATAAATCCATCTCATTTGGAGGTCTTACTTTGTCTGGGTATCCTTGATCCTGCCTATGATGGGACTGTCTCAATCCTACTGGCCAATCTCACTTCCTGACCTATGCATTTGAATCGCAATAATCCCATTGCCTATGTGTGGCCTACTCCTGTAAATGACATCTTATTCATTTTGGGATGTGTAGATTTACGCGAATTTGGGCTGGAAGATGCCCCTATTGTTGCTCGAATTGATGTCAAATTTGGGGATTCACTTACTTCAAAACAACAGCTTGAAGCTGAGGTCCTGATTGAAGAATATGCGGATATCTTTGCACAAGGTCCATGAGATTTTGGCCTAATGAAAGAGGTACAGCATCAGGTGAAAACCAGGGATACTCCCCCTATTTGAGCTTGACTATATTGCAAATTCAAAGTTGAGGAGGCTCAAGTCTCAGTGGAACTGAAACAACTCCTCAAGGCCAGGCTACTAACGCCTTCTAAGAGTCCATGGGCTTCTCCTCTACTACTCATCTGAAAAAGGATGGGGGTCACCAAGTGGTCATGGACTATCATCGACTCAATGCTGTTACTCAAAAGGATTCTTATCCTTTACCTCACATAGATGATTCATTGAGATTATTGTCTGGGTCATAATACTTCTTGGCTATGGACCTTGCGAGTGGTTATTGGCAAATTGATCTTGCCCCGGAAGATCATCAAAAATGTGCTCTAATTTCTAGTGAGGGGCTATTTGAGCCAACTTGTATGCCGCAGGGGCTTTGCAATGCCCCTGCTACTTTTCAACGAGCCATGGATGGCTTGTTTGGGGATTTGAAACTTTCTTGTGTTTTAGTTTACCTAGATGATGGTGCTGTTTTTTCACGCACTTTTTTCATGAGCATTTGGCTCATTTAAAGGAAGTTTTTGGCTGACTGCATCATGCTTCACTTAAGCTTAAACCATCAAAGTGTGCTTTTTTTAAAACTGAGTTGGAATTTTTGGGACATAAAGTTAATTGAAAAGGTATTTTACCCTTATCTAATAAGATAAAAGCTATTTCAGATATGCCTGTTCCTAAAAGCTTATGTGATATTCAAGTGTTTTTAGGGATGGTTGGTTATTTTTGAAAATTAATTCCCCATTTTGCTGAGATTGCAGAGCCTTTAGTTTATTTATTGCATAAAGAAGAACCTTTTGTATGGGAAGAATTCCAGCAACAATCCTTTGATCAGTTGCCCCAAGCCTTAATGAGTGCCCCCATCTTAGCTCAGTCTGGCTTTTCTAAACCTTTTATACTATTTACCAATGCCAGTGATATTGCTATTGGGGCCATTCTGGCTCAACATGATACCAATTTGGTTGATCACCCCATTGCGTACTATAGTAAAACCCTTTCTAAGGCTGAACGCAATTATAGAGTTACTGAAAGAGTATGCCTCGCTGTGTTGTCCGCCATCAAGCATTTTCTCCTTTATCTATATGGAAAGCATTTCAATATTGTAACGGATCACGCTTCCCTGAAGTGATTGCAACAAATGAAGGATCCTGATGGGCGCTTAGCTAGATGGGCTCTAAAGCTCTAAAATTATGACTTCACTATTCAACATCGCACTGGAGCTATACATCAAAATGCTGATGGCCTTTCTTGATTGCCTATATTAATGTTATTTTCTGAAGAGGAAGATCACATTTATGACCTGATTGGTAGGCCTGAGCTCTGGTTCCGTAAATCTAAGGATTTTATCTCAAAGCTACAATTTTTAACTGAAGACACTCAGGTTAAAAAAGGTTCATTATATAAAAGTTGGGATCTAAATGGTTGCCCTTTATACAGCCCTCTGCGAGGACTGATACTATTATGGAGGCCCACCAAGCTGTACGTCATGGAGCTGTCGCTAAGACACTACAGTGGTTAAAGAATCATTGTTACTGGGATAACATGCTGGAATCTGTACACGATGTGGTGGAATCTTGTCTTAAGTGCCAATAACAACGTGGTGGAAATCTGACATTTCAACACTAAATTTTGGGGCCTTCCAAACCCTTTTCCACTATGAGTATTGATGTGGTGGGTCCTTTCCCTATGGCCACTTATGGACATTGATATATTTTGTTAGCTATCGACCATTTTACTAAATGGATTGAAGCTATTTCAGTTTCATCAGTTACCGCCAAGGTGACAGCATCCTTTCTTTTCAAGCAAGTTTTTACCAGGAATGGTAGCCCAAAAGTCCTGTTATCAGATAATGGGACCAAGTTCATTTCTCAGGTGGTGGCAGAGTTTATCAAACTAATGGGGACTTACCAGTCTTTTATGACTCCTTATAATCCTTCAACTAATGGTGCAATCAAACGGAAAAATGGTACCCTTGTAGCCATTCTTCAAAAGATGGCCTCCAATGAGCTTAGTAGGTGGAACCTTTATTTACCTAGTGCAATGTTAGCTTATAAAGTTAGCTATCATCGTATTATTGAAATGTCTCCTTTTAAAGCTTTATATGGTTGGGAACCTATCCTCCCCTCAAGTGTACAACCTATACTTGAAGAGGCTACCCCACAAACTACCAATTTAGCTATGAGGAGATTAGCTGATGAAATCATCTGATAAAAAGCATTGGCTTTAAGTTCCCTTGCTGCTACCACCTTGAAGGAAGGTAACAGAACTAACGCTATTAGACCTACGTTACCAGAATACCAAGTTGGAGATCTTGTACTTTTCTACCACCATAGGCCAGGAGGAAGGATTCACAAATTGGACCCCTTATGGGCTGGTCCTTATCATATTATTTACCATCAGGGTATGGAATACTCCATTGATGCTATTGATACTGGTACTGTTATCAATAGAGTGCATAGTAGGTTTCTTTGCAAGAATGTGCCCCCTAGGAAAGATCTTGAGGAGGGCATTGTTGGAGATACACGTAAGATGCCCAAAATCACTTCAGATTGAGATTCAATATCTCAGTCTAATGAGATTAAAAAATCCAAGACGAGTATTTATGGTTCTCAATTTGACCGGAAAAAGACCCTTTGGAGTTATCAACCTCCTACAATGGGTGAATCTAACTAATTTGAAGAAGCTCATCAATCTGAGATAACCAAACAAACTGAAATGATCAATCCCTCATTAAGAAGGTTGATTGCACTTAGTAAGAGCTCTATTAGCCATGATCATCACAAATCATTTAATAATAATGATAATCAACAATATTGGTCCTCTGGTAGGAAAGATCTTACCTTGGGTGAATCACGGAAACCCTCGTGAAGAACCACGAAATTTTCCATATAAATATCTCTGGTTTCTAATTAATAAAGTACCTCAATTCTCACCATCTAGTACTAAAAAAAAAAGTACCTCAATTCTCATCTCGCATAGTTTAATCTTGGTCTATTTTCATATAGGATTCTGTATATTCAATTGGCATTATCCATCACAACGGAACTAATAACTTTATTGCACTTAAGTCAATCTTTGCTAGAGCCATGGAACTAATAAATTCATAGCCTTCATAGCTCCTGTTTATTATAATTTCTCACAAAATTCCATTACTGGGGATGTCAAAAATCAATCAGGGTGCAGGAATTTTTATTCTCTTGGCACAAAAATACAATTTATGCCACGTTGGGATTTGAACCTGCATTGTGAGGGGCAATAGCAAGACCCATCCCACTATGCCAGACCCCTGTATTATTTTTACAAGTATATATATAACTTGTGCTGTCAGCAAATGATGCTGAGCATTAGCCTATCCTGATCTATCCTATCTTTAATTAATTACCCTTGATAATTGATTAGCCTTAATCTAAGATACTTTTCTAGTATTATAAATAGTACTAGTTTAAATTCAAATAAAGAACTTTTTTTTTGCTTCTATCTTATATTTAATTTAATTTATTCATCTTATATGTTGGCATACAAAGTGAAATCTGAAGGCCTGCCTTCTGAAAAATGGGTCAAA
The DNA here is from genome assembly GCA_022478985.1 of Massospora cicadina. Classification (NCBI taxonomy): domain Eukaryota; kingdom Fungi; phylum Entomophthoromycota; class Entomophthoromycetes; order Entomophthorales; family Entomophthoraceae; genus Massospora; species Massospora cicadina. Next base: position 23,012 of record JAKSZP010012063.1, read on the forward strand.
TCCCAACACCAAGCCTGATAATTATCTGGGGTGAATTCAGGTGAGTGAACGTGGTTGGGGGATGTAATGGGTGCAGATTTCCCACTCTGGCCCAGCAAGCAAGAGTGTTGGGTGGGAGGAGGCAACAAAATACCGATTAAGATGCTGTAACAAAGTTTCAGAGACAGGACCAGATGAAGCCGCAAGGGGCAGGATTTGATAGAATGGTTAAATGTAAAACGGAGGGGACAAATATGTTGACCATTGTTGACATGAGCCCAAAAGAAATGCTCTGATGCTGCTGCAATGCAAGCACATGTGGGTTTTTTGGGCAATGGCAGAGTGGTTTGGGGTGGTGGCAGTGGTCAAGGGGCAGCAAGTTTCTCTGCGCCAAAAGAAATGGAGAAGACAAAGTTGGGTTGAGATCCATAAGCCATAAGCCCTGACATCAGCTGTTAATATATAATATGGGGTGGGAGGTGAGAGGGAAGGTTTGCAAATGATACCGCCAATGTGGTTTCAGAAGGGTGGTGAGTATGGGTAGTGGGAATTGGGGTATTTTTATAAATCAAAGGAGTCAACGCCACCCACTGCAGCGTCCTCCTCCATTTGGAAGCCTATGTTAAAATGGCCCTTAAAAAGGTGGAAATTGATAAAGCCAGCCATTGCAAAGACAGTGATGGCAATTTTGACAATTGCTTTGTTGGCATACTAAAAAAAAGCACATAGTTGACACAGAGGAAAAATTGAATGTTAGACAAGGAAGGGTGAGAGGCTTGAGCAATATGGGTGGATGTGTACAAGGTGGAGCGCTAAGCCCCATGGTGGGACAAATTGGCCAGAAGAGGTTGATAAGCTATTTAAGCCCACTTGAAAACAGTTTCTCACAGGGTGGAAAATGAAAGATATGGAGCATAGCTGCCCCACACTGGGCAGCAGGCAGCATATCCAAAGATATCAAATAGGAAATGGGCGTGGCCAGACAGTGGTGGATAAAATAAACTTTTTATGAAAATTTTCTTGAAAATGAGATTGAGCAGAAAGTAATGTTTTCAAAGTGTCAAAGTTTTTGGCCTACTTGTGATTGCTGGTTCTTCTTCTGCACTACAGTGAAGCTTTAAACATCTATTATATAGCGACAATAGACCAGATGGTGACAATAGTTAAAATATAACTTCTTGATAATAACAATTTAAATCCATATTTTTTGTCATTACTTGGATGATGGAATACTCCCCTGATCCTTCTGATCCCAAGTAAATTCTTGACTTAATACAACACAAAGTACTAAATAGAAAAAAGCTTATAGACTAAACTATGAACTTGTGGTAATAGTTGATTGTACTTTATTAGTATCAACTTGGAGATAATTTATAGGGTTTGATGTTTGTCACATCTTACCCATGACGTCTCATTTTTAATGGCACTTGGCCAGCGAAAAACATAATAGTTTGTCTGAGGGTCTATAGTCTTTTCAACTTGTGGGGCATCTTGCATGGCCTCAGATTCAGTGTCAAATTTGTAATTCTCAATACAGAATTTCTGACGAGTCTGCAAATAGCTGAACCAATGCTCTTCTCAAGCAATTGGCAGCACATACCAAGGAGATTTGTACCACTATTAGTAATTAATTTAATTGAAAGCTTAATTGACATTAAAAAATAATTTTGACATAGACCAACGAAGCCCACGTGCCCAAGTTATCAAGTCAACTATTAAGTCTGACTTAACTAACAAAGCCCGGGCCCATATCATTATAGTCAAATATTATTAGATGGAATTACTAGGCTGCGGATCCCAAGCTTTGCATAAGTGTAGGATTTTCCTGATCCATAACCGCTGATATCTAATATGATCCATAATAAATTAAGCATGTTAACATTATTTTATCCCTATCAAATATCTAACAATTAGGTCTAGTTAACTACTCAACATAAATTATATAAATATATGTAATATATTTATATATAATAGTTAAAATATTATATATAAATTTATATAATATTTATAATATATAAAATATAATATAGTTTAGAATTTTAAAATTTATTTGAGTTATGCTGACCAGGGTACAGACATTACCAAAACTTAAAGAGCAAAAGAACCAAACAAATGAATGAATGGAATGACAAAACTAAAACAAAAAACCTCCAACAAGGTAGGGAGCGGAAACTGCTAACCCACCATGGCAGATGGTGAGGGGGGTTATGTGGCTTTTCTGCAGACATAATCTCCACTGCAATATCATTATAATTGTAGAAATGAAATAAAGCGTAAATCCAGGGCGTAGGGAAATCAGCATAGTGTGGGTAAAGGATGGTGTAAAATGAGTCCTCATCCTCATCATCAAGATTAGCTTGGTAGACATCTTTAACAAATTCCGCTAAGTGATGTTCAGATTAAATGCAGGCATTGGGGAGTGGGGCATAATTGGATAAACATTACTGGGTAATTTTAGCATATGGGTCAAAATCTGCTAGTTTAGTGATGTGCAAGACAGTGGCTTTGGCATTATCAAATAATTTAGAGATTTCACTTTGGGCTGTTTTGGGGAAATCAGGGGGTAATAGAGTGTGGTCAGCCCTAGTTGGTATTGAGCCACTGCTTTATGTAGGTTTGGGAAATGAGGAGAGGCCACCGCTGCTAAGGCAAGCTGATGGTCACTTTGGTAGGGGGTGGCATTGGGTTTAGGAGCAAAACTTTTGGTGGATGAGGTTTTATCAAAATCAGATTTGAAAAATTTAGCCTGACCATAATTGAACTGGCTGAGAGTTTCACCATATTCCTCACTCATGATAGCTTTAAGTGATTCATCAGTCTCTTCCAATAGGTCCCATGTATTTTGGTTCACAAGAAAAATGAATGAAGTATTTGGGTGGGTAATAGTCAAAATAGGCAGCTTGGGTGAAAATGGTGGTCCAATCCTGATTCTGATTGGTGGGGGTAGAATTTTGTGGGTTAATGTAGGATAATTTGGTGGGGGCCAGTTTTCCACTTTGGCCCATCAAACGAGAATGTTGAGTGGGAAGGGCAACAAAACGCCCTATTTAGAATCCGCTGAATAGGGCTCTGAAGCCGCATCAGAGGAAGTGGCTTGGGGCAGGATTTTTTGAATGGATGAGTCCAAAAAATAGTAGAAAATCATGGCACACTATCCACATGAGCCCAAAAAAGTGCTCAGGTGCTGCTGCAATATGAGCATGGGGGATTTGTTGGGCTTTGGCAGGGTGGTGTGGTATTATGGTAGCAGTAGTGCGAGGGGCAGCAAGGTGCTCTGCACCAAAGGGAACAGAGTAGATGAGGTTGGGCTGAGTCCCATATGCAGAAGCCCCACCACCAACTGATCATATAAAACTTGGGGTGGGAGGTGGTAACGGAGGGATGCAAAGGACACTACCATTGTGGTGTCTGTAAGGAGCAATTCTGGGTAGTTGATATAGGAGTATTTTATAAAAAAGAAGAGTAGAAGCTGGTGCTGCAGCATCCTTCTCCATCTAGAAACCAATATTGAAATAGCCTTTAAACGGGCAAAAATTGATAAAGCCAGCTGGTGCAAATGTAGTGGTGGCCAATTCAATAATAGCCTTGTTAGCATGTGGGAATAAACGCCTGTAGTCAACTTTGAGGCAAAATCAGATTTTGGAACAAGGGAGGAAGAGAGGATAGGGAAAGAAGGGTGGATGCATGCCAAGTGGAGCGCTAAGTCCCATGGGGGGACAAAATAGCTGGAAGAAGATGGCGGGCTATATGACCCCATGCAAACACATTTGCCCACAGGGTGGAAATACTAGGTGGTAGCGCCGCTACCCCACACTGGAGCAGCAGGCGGTGGATCTGCATACATTTTTAGGAAAATGGGCATGGCCAGATGTCAGTGGTAAAATAAACTCTTTTTTCTTTATAAAATTTTCTCAAAGTGAGATTGAGCGGAAAGAAAAGTTATATAAAATATATTAATATATAATAATTATGTATATGCTATATATATGTTATATATATATTTCTATATTATAAATTATATATAATATTCTATATGTTTTTTATATACTATATATAATACTATATTTTGCTGTGGCATGTGTGTATGCCCCAAAAGATCCAAATGACCGCCAAAAATTATATTCTGATATCCTCTCAATCCATTTCTCTGAGGCAACGTTTTTTATGGGGGATTTCAACTGCTGGCTTAACACCAATACCAACTGCTGGCCCAAGTCTAGGGCTATACCCCGCGGCCACATGGAACTACGCATACTAAAGGCAACATTGGGCCTATGTGACACCATTCCCAAACAAGCCCCCACCATGGCCAACATGAAGAGGCCCCACCACAACAATAATCAGCTGGTCTCAAAAAACCCGTATTGACCTGATGCTCGCCCCTATAGACTTCCAGCACCAAGTATCAAAATTTCCAACAACAATTATCCCTTTCTCCAACCATCAAATGGTCTCGATAGTGCTATCATCCTCAGAAAAATATGAAAAACCACCAACCTGGCACAGAGTTCACCTGAGCACCATCCACCTTCTGGAGCTTAAACTTTGGATTGAGATGGTGCTAACAACACAGCAAGAAAGACAAACACCCAATGGGAATCCTATTGCCAAGTGGGAAATATTCAAGGCCCATGCAACCAAGAAAGCCTGCCACCTGAACTCCAGAAAAACAGCTGCAATGTCCGTGACAATCAACAAGGCTATCAGACAGCTTCAACACTTAGAAAACAACACACCTCGCAAGGGATACACCCCCCAATGGGGCCGCCTATGGTTCCAGCTATCAACACAGGTAAACTCTCTCTTTAGGAAACACCAGCATTACACTGAAGTATGCTATAAATTAAAATACATTTTATCTGGAGAAACTCACACGGCCCAATTTTTCTGCCATTTTAAACCAATTTTAACCTTGGCAACCTGCACACAGGTCCCCCAAGCAGATGACACAATGGCATCTACACCATCGGAAATATCAGCTGAATTACACTGATTTTACACGGACCTGTACACAGCAGATTTCGTATCACCTAACAAAATTGAAAATTTTTATCATCCACTAATATTGACACTATAGCTGGCCAACAAGACCTTGCAGCACCCATAACTAAAGATGAACTATGGGAGATAATAAGATCAACCTCACACAATAAGTGCCCTGGTCCTGATGGCCTCTCATATGAATTTTTCAAAAAATATTTTAAACATATTGCATGAATACTACTGGCAACTATGAATAAGTGCCTGGAAGACACAACCCTTCTACCTGGTGGCCAAGACGCATATGTGGTCACACTTTTCAAAAAAGGAGACCAGGAAGATTTAAACAACTGGCGCCCAATTGCTCTCACCAATACTGACACTAAAATACTAACTAAAATTTTAGCCAAACGTCTGGGTTGCATTGCTCAAACAACCCTTTCCCCCATCAATTTGGATTCATCCCAAATCACTCAATTTGGGATAATATCCACACAATTGCCAACATCTGCCAAGCTAACCCCACAGGCGCCCTTGCTTTCCTGGACCAAAAGAAAGCATATAACTGAGTACACTGAGGATACCTAGAACAATGTCTGAAGGCTTTCAACCTACCACCCCGCTTTATAAACTGGGCACTCCTCCTAACGCGCTCAGCCAGGTTTGCAATCAGAGGCCCAGGTTTCCTAACCGACACCATCACCCCCCAAAGTGGCCTTAAACAAGGTGACCCACTTAGCCCCCTACTATATATAATTTTACCCTTGACCCCCTCCTCCGCATTGCAAACTCAAAGCTCACTGGAATCAGGTTGGAGGGACAACCACCAACCAAAATGCTAGCCTTCACTGATGACTGTGTTGTTGGAGTCTCAAGCAATAGGGATGCCAGGGCGATTGAGCGCATTATTCACCAGTATGAGTCAGTGATTAACGCCATGCTGAACAAACAGAAAATAGAGGTAATTGTTATGGGCAAATTTAGTTCAAACTGGGCCTCACCCTCCCACCACCACACGAACCAACCAACCACACATCCAATCACATAACAACGATCCAAGCCAGTAAAACCACTGTGTTTACCCTTTGCACACCACCCAGCCACCAACCCAGTCCGTCATCTAAGCATATGGCTCGAAGCTGGTGGATATGCACTTGACACCATAGAAACCAACATTTTGGAAAACATCACAAAAAGAATGACATGTATGCGGAGGAGTAAAGCCAGCCTAACTGGAAGAGTTGTGTTAGCCAACTCCCTGATCCTATCAAAGTTATGGTTTGCTGCCCACGCGATCCCCTTCTCCGCCAATTTTACCAATGCAGTCTACAAGACCCTGCAGAACTGGCTATGGTCTGGATACCATGCACCTGTCAGGCTGGAGACCATGTACGGCCCATGGAAGAGAGGCGGGATGGAGCTGCTCAACTTCACGGAAAGAGCTATGCAAATCCTAGGCTCATGGTTAGCCTCCACAACGTCACCCAACCCACCATCCCCCCACTGGGCCAAGGCAGTCCAAACCAATTTTGCAAAGGCACTACATCTGAGGTCCCCCTCCAACCCGGCAACCCTGATGAAGTACCTTGTAACACACCCAAACACCACTGGACTGCACAACACCAATCGGTATTTCAAATGCATCCTATACAACCAAAGACAAGGGGATTGGAGCTTCTCCTATGCACAGCAATCTGAAGACATTCACCCTCAAACTTATATGTGCAACTCCATAGAGGACAAACGGTGTCTAACGCACCTGCCCCATTACCACCCTTCCCTCTGTCCAGTATTGACTACCTAGACCACCAAGACGTCCCATATGACTTGCACACCCAAAAACAGGTGTGGAACATCGTCACCTGCCCCCTCCTATCCCCACAAGTGTGCTCCACAATGTGGTGATACATGCGCCATACATATAGAACAGCTGACTGTACTTTCTCAATGTTCAAGACATGCGCCATCTGTGGTGGACCCAACACACTAGCACACCGCCTGGAAGAGTGCCCGACATCTGCGCATATCTGGGCCAACGTGATGCACTTGTTTCAACAATCACCTACAACCAGATTCCGACTATCCCATGATATCATGGCACTCAACATGGCCTCACCTATCCCCCAGACACTGAGGGCTCTAATTGTGTGCATTGCAATATGGTCCATTCACACAATTACCCTTGACGCCTTCAACGGGATCTTCCACAATTTTAACCAAGCCATCATCAGGTTCCACAGCCATTTGGCTGACCATTTTCAAGCCTGGCTGTTTGGCTCACTCCAACACAAATGGAAGAAATGGATGGGCACCTGGATTCCAATTTGGTTCCTTCGTTATGACATGGAAAGCCTTACAGTTTTCATAGGCGGTACACCCTACTAGCCCATGAGTTGCCATGCCACTCAAGGTCTAGTTACCCACTACCCGTGGCCCCCCAGCCACACCAAAGTGTGCCAAGTCACATTTTTTGAGTTCCTTTGTTTTGCGCTCTTTTCCCATTTCTGATTTCCGCTTTTCCTGCTCCTACATATCGGATGTGTCTGTCCCCTGGTCAGCCATCCTCATATTAATAAAAATATATAATACTATATATAAATTTAATATATAGTATGTACACAACATATACATATACACATTAATACAATGTATATATCATATACATATATAATTTCTATTGTAAGTATACATATATATACTTACAATATAATATAAAATATAAACAGTAGTATATTATACATATAATTGTATGTAAATGTGCGCGCCTTACCTTAGTTGCAGTTGTACATGAGTGAAGATTTTCAAAGTAATTATTTGGAAAAAAACATTTTTTAATTTTTAGTATAATTATTGTTTTATTTTTATTTTTTACTTTATATTTTTACTTATTATTTTTTACATTTTTTATTGTCTCTTTTTAAAAAAAGCAAGTTTTTTAAAAAAACCTATGTTTACTTTATTTAAAATAATCAACACCATAAACCAAAGGACTCTTGGAAAACCTCAAAAATTCCATGTTGCACTAGCTGGTTGATATTACATTAACAACTTCATCTGCCACCTTTGGATGCCTAATATGATGAAACCAAATGGGCGGATGTTTTAGCATCAATTTGATTTAGCACATTTTGTGCACAACACAAGTCAAAATCATATTTTGAAAAAACACTATACTTGTCAAAAAAGAGCTTAAGCTTGGTACTTCTCCTCCACTGTTAACCCCAAAATGCTTTCCCATGTTACTAATGAACAAACAGATTGATTGGTATTGCTGGGAAGGTCTAGTTCCTCAAAGGTTCCAAAGTTGAGAATATTCTCTACTCCATCAACTGGTAAAATATTTACAAAAGCAACGATTTGGTGTCACTATATCTGAATAGGATAAAGATATAGGTTGGCTAATAAACCTGGATTTCGCCAAGGTTGGGAAGAATAATACCCAGATAAATAAAAATTCAAGATTGGAGTGACAAAACAGCAAGAATACTTTGGCGCATAACCCTTGGATTACCAGGTTAATTTTAGTCCCCATGATAAGTTGGTGGCCCACTGGAAAATGTAAATTATAATTATCCCTCAGTGGAATGCCCTTGGATTCCATATCTTGAGTAAACAATAACTGAGTGCATCCACAGATCTGTTGATACCCATTGGCACTATACCACCCTTAAAAATGAGGCTAACAACCTCCTGTTTTCGAGGTTCAGAGCCCTCAGTTTTCTGATTATAATACAGTAGAAGTTTGGCCTTGTATTTCTAGATTATTTGCTTAAAAATCAGCCTTGACCCTGAGTTCTCATAGAAAAAGTTTTAAAAGAAAGTCAAAACCTTGACTTGGTAATACAATAGCTGGAGCTGATATACTAGTGAACTAATCCTTAGTGGCAGTGCACTATATGCTCCCAGCAAAGTAATCATCTGTGGCACTGTAACAGATGGGAAAACCCCATTTCTGAACGCCATATATTCAAACCATTCTTTGGTGCAATGACAGTCAACCAAAGAAGCCTAACCACATAGAGGAGGTTTGAGGAACCGACAGCCTCAAAAATTCACCTTCTATTGATTGGTTATGCCAAATCCTCTGAGGGGAATTGGTCTGAAACCAACCTACTCAAAAAACTTCTCTACAAGAAAAGACCAACAGGTAAATGAGGTATGCGGACCCCAAAACAACCTTTATTTTATTCTGGATAATAAAATGACCTGCCAACCAGAGCTTGTATGGGGAGAAACTGACAATGCTCCCCAGGAAAGGGAATGCTAGGGTGAAAATTCCAAAGTGAACTTCAGAATGGGCAGGCGCGCCTTATAAAGGCAGCGCTTCAGGGGCCTCACCTGAGTTATTGATTAGGCTCACACAAGCCTAATCTACAACTTGGGCGAGGCACAACCCAGCGCCCAAAACGACCAAACCAAATTTTTTTTAAAACGAATTAAAACATTTTAAAAGAGATCTGACCCAGAATTGGAAAATCTGAATCTGAGTTGTAATGTAACAAATGAGACAAACTCATCTGTTACAGGCCACATGGTATCTTATCGTTTACAATGGTATTATCCAGCACCAGACCAAGTTTATTTACCAATATAGCAAACACAATTTTTATTGGTGCCCCACTATACATGATAGCTCTTACTTTAAGCTTCTTAATGGTAATTTCAGTATATGTGCATTCAGAAGTGTATTCATCTACCACATTGATTGTGTTAACATCCAGAGAGTCTACTTGCCCTAGATATAATCATAAGTTGGTATATAAAATAGGACATTTCTTTAAAGTTCCTAAATATATGGCCTCCTGAACCCCTTTGCAACTGGAGAACATCACCTGAGGCGACTGGAAGCTCTTGCCGTTCCTACTGTTGAACAAAAGGTTTCAATGTTACTTCCAACACCAACTCAGCCTTGTGTTCCGTAAGCAAGTGGGTGGTAACCAATAACACATCATCTGCTATTACAAGATGTAACAAAGAAGACAGGGCGTCCTCATTGACCAAAGGCTTTACAGAACGTGGTTCCAAGGGATTTGTTCTTACCTGGGAAAGTTTTATAAAAGCAGAGGTGGAAAACCCCATATTAACTACACCCTACATTTTCCCAAGTCATCCTTCTTTCCATAGTTCATAGAATGAACCTTGGGTTTAAAACCTAAACTAGAGAAATAATTCTCATAATGCACCCAATTTTATACAAAGATAACAAGTAAAATGACAATTTCAGGCCTATGAGAATAAGGCCATAAGGCTGAACTAATTCAAACTTTAGAGAAATGACCATATTTGAAGGGCCACAGAGCTCCTGGGGACTTGAGTTAGACGCCCCAAAAGTGGTGGCGCAGCTGTAGAGATAATTTACCATGTGTGTAATATTGTTTATCTCATACAACACAGGATAAAAACATGATAAAACCCTTGTAGGGCTTGCAGGCGTGACAGAGTGTGATCTGAGAATCAAAGTTATTTAACACCTTGCCTCCATATAAAACTTGAGCCTTATGATAAGAATTCAGCAAATACTGTAATGGAATTGTATTTATTAAAAGAAAAATTAAAATCAACGTTTTCCGCGTTGTCATCCATTCCACTCCATGAAACTCTTTCACAAGTAGATCTATGGCATTGCAAAAATTCATACAAGCTTCTTTTAGCTTGGAAATTATTAAGTTCTGACTAACAGAGTCTTTGTACTTCATTAACTTAGCCAACTCAATAGCCTTGGAGGCACCATTCATATACTTAGTTCAATTTAGCAGTAAAGTTGCTTACATTTACACTTTTATCATATTTAGGCAGAATCAATTTAAACAGAAATGTCACCCCATTTTACCAGGGCACAGAGGCTGCAAAGATTCCATTTAGACTTAGGTCTATCTGACTGAGGGGTGAGTGTAAAACAACTTTTAAATACTAGCAAAGACATGGTATAAGGCCAAATAAAGCCTCATTGCCCCCACTTTTTCAATACTAAGTGAACCAGCAACTCTGTACAGCAAGAGGTGAACTCACAATGGAGTTGATTAATCAACCTAAAAAATGACAGCGTTTTGCCATAACCTTTTATTCAATTAGTTTAGGCTTCTAGTTGACAGCGATAAGGTATGTCTTTAACTCCTTGATCTATTGTCCTTGTAAGTAGACGGAAATATGCAATAAATTAATATCCCTGTCATGATCAAAGATGGAGAAGGAAGGGTTATTCAATTTCTGCTCAAGGCTGGCAATGCGGAGTTAGGGGTCCTCCAAAGTAGCTACTAGAGTGGAAACTTGGGAATTCTGAGGTAACATACTATTTAAGCCTGGGCCAGAAGACTAACCATTTACTAACTTAGTAGATGAGTAAATGGGCCAAATTTATGCTGACCCTTTAGAGAGGCCAAGTCAGAGTTCATAAGTTGTGTTGAGGTGACAGAAAAAATACTCTTAATTATACTTATAAATTACATTGATACAGGGTAGCAATTGTGCCCTCTGTAGTGAGAATAAAATATTGAGATTGGCGCAGAGGAGTTTTATCTCAAGAGCACAAGTCAAAAAACACCAAAAAAGGCACTGTATTAATACCGTGACCTTGGAGAACAAAAAGAAAGCAAGGCCTTATTTATCAAAAATAATTTTTTATTTAATTCAAAGGAAGAAAAACTATAGTATCAAATACCTATAACAGTTTAGGGTTTTTCTCAACAATCTTCTTTCTTCTTGAGTTACTCCTTTCCATCAGCTAAGGTCAAAACAGATCCATTACCAATGGCAGTTCCATGCTGATATGCTCAACTCATTTTTCTTCTTATTGGTGCAAGTATTTGACATCATAAAAGCACTTAGGAATTTTGGCGCAATACCATAATGGGGAAATACATGGCCACTAAGCCAGCGACTTTAGATAAGTATCCATAATACCCATAATCATTCTATTAAAGTAAGATTCTGGAGGAAAGGCTGAGGATGATAATGATAAAGCTTATTGAACGCCAAGTTTTATGCTGGTGAGGGGCATAATAATGATTAACGAATAATGGTAATACAAAAACTAAGGCCAAAGGCCACAGTAATCATATACTAAATGAATGAGCTGCACTGGCGGGATGTAAATATCTGATCCTCCATTATACCTGACAAGATCTGCTAGATGAAACCAAGAATGCCAAAAGTATTCAATACCAATTTAGCAACTACACAAAACTGTAGCCATGAAGCAAAATACATCTGATTGAATCCTTTACTAGATATTAGAAAAGTATAGAGTTTAGATAAATAATATAGATTGATGGTTGGTGAAACAAATTACAACAACATTGCAAGTAATTAGTATTTTGGGTACTATCATTAAGAAATGAATGAAACAGTTGAGTAAAGTTTGAATCCTTGAAATGAAACAACGCAATTCCTCAAACAGATCACTTGAAAGTTAGATCGTCTAACTCTATGGTTTTTGATTATCCAATTCTAATGTTTAATCTTCTGATCCTTCCTTTGCAACCTTGGATTTCGTTGACATGTTCAAAGCCTTCTTTTGTACCCCTTTTTTAAACTTTTGCGCGTGTAAAAATTTCTTTTGTAAATTAATTTTACTTGGGGTTTCCTAAGGTATCAATTTTTCAGCTAAGGGTGCTCTTGATAAAATTGTCTGTTGGGGAGTGGTAAATGCCTTTGTAGCACATACTTTGAACATACATATAAAATAAGAACATATAATTCTGACCTTCTACACAATGTATTTAGGATTCAGCGATAATAATAGGTTTGGGCCTGGCGTGTGTTAAGTTGGAAAAGATCAAACAGGGTGGGGTTTCTGCTATCCGTCTTTCATCATGGATGTTCCTTACGCCATTTATCTTGGCATGAGGTAAAGCCAAGGTCTTTGCACCTATTAGTCCTAAAGGGGTGTAAAGTACTGTCTATATTGATAATTGGGCCTGAACTTTACGTTACTCTTTACTATAAAAGCAGGGTTTACCCTCTCCTCATTGGAATGAGCTAAGGCAAGTTTTCATGGGTTGGTAGCTTAATTTCTGTAATGGAAGCTGTCTTGGGTGAGGGAGCAAGTTGCGCTAAGATTGTTCATGTGTAATTTCATAATTTAATAACAGAAGTTAGCACAGTCCTTGGAAGGGACCATCTGTTTTCATGCTCTGAATACCTTTTCCATGACAAAGATAGTGTAAACTGCGCTTGATTTTCATGAGTCTAAGATCTTCTCAACTTGAATTACAGTTCTCCTTCAACCAGGATGGGATCAACCTCCACTGATTTGTTGCCTTACTAGGGGAAGTATTGATGTTTAGAAGGAGGTACAGATACTCCAGTGCATAAGCAGTTCCATGTGAAAAGATCCATAGGTTAAGTCTTTGTTATATTAAATGTTCTGGACCGTTTTAAAATAAACTTTCTTAAAAGGGGATTTAATCTGAAAGTTATTTGTGCCCATACTTTTGGATAAAGCCACAATTAAAGCAAATAGTAATTTCTCAACCTTAGGAAGAGATCTCTAACAATCAATAAAGCACTTAAACTGAGATTTAACAATATCCTAGAAGTCTTAAAGCAAGAAATTTAGCCCCCTCTATAGTATAAAAATGCTAAAATAATTTTCATCATGGCCAAAGACCTTTTGTACCCTTTTTCTGCAATAAATTCATGGTTGGCAATGATGACTATCTAGCCCTTTTTATACCCAGGGGTGCCCAATATATTTGCACTTAAGAACATAGGAAGAACTTCAACTAATGCTGCCAATGATGAACAAATGATTAATACTTTTCCTGAATTGAATTCATCATCTTTACACTTAGCAACTAATTCAAATGCCAAAATTGATTAAACAATCAATATTTAAATGTAATTGAGATGTAGACTTTAGACGCATTGGAATGGCACCACTGACTAGATCATAACTACTAATTATAAGTATGGAAAAAATTAATTAATACAAGATGAAAACTCCACAACTGACAAGGAAACAGAGATTTAAATAATGAAAGCCATTTCTTGGTGAGTCTACCATTAAAAGATAGAGCTCTTGCATCAGATGGAATGATCAAATGGACTCCTCATAAAGAGTAGGGATAAAGAAAAATTAACCAAAAATTATTAAACAAGTATAAGATCGCCTATACCACGTTCCCTTAAGTTTATTATTTAAATTTATATATGCTAGATGTATAAAAACTACTTGATTTTATTTTAAGAGATTGGTTTTGACTACATAGAGGTGTGTTTATTTTTGTCTGTTTCACAATGTTTGGTGTAAGTGAGAAAACTCTGGTAACCAGTCTGGGGTCATTTAAAGCATAGCAAGTAACCAGCCTTAGGATCTTCTTGATTAAGTACTTGTGAAGAGGAACCTGGTGTTAAAGCGCCAGGAAGAGATTATTCAAGTCTTCTTTGTGTCTTAGCTAAGAGGAAAACTTACAAATATGATTACAAAGTGGTGACAGAGTTAACAGAATTATCCAGCAGTAGGGCAACGAACAGTTACAACTAGAGAAACGTGAAACCATGAAAAAGTAAAAAATCACTCACCAAGGCTTTTTTCAACCTCTCTAAACATCAATCCCACTCCTGGTGTCTAGTCTTTGTCAAACACAAACCCCAATCAGAAACTCAGGCTCATCATCTACTTAAGGTAAGTGAGCATAGCCTTAATTGTTGACTTTAACATTAAAAAGTCACCTACTTGTTAGGTGGGGGCTTCACGATTCTTATTGTCTGTGAACCATCTGACATCATTAGTTGTTTTTCTCAATTGTTTCTAGACCAGTTGATCAACCTTATGAATATTTACTGCAAAGTTGTCAGCCACTGAAATGTTTTTGCATGTTTGGAGCTGATGGTGAAAGCGGCATTACACCCCAAGTTGGCGTACATTGGCAACACCCCATTGATGAGTGGAGGTAGTTAATAAAAAACTGGGCCAGATGGAGATTAGCTAATCATGTGTCATATGTTGGAGTAACCTCACATCAGAGATACTGTTTTAACAATTAGTTTTTTCATTAAGTCTATTCATTGGATTGAGAGCTATATTTTGATGATCTACATGGATCTTATCATGTCACGCAGAGCCTCCCAAGATCTTGAGGTAACCGAGGTCCTCTGATGCTGATAACTTCCTGTAAAATCCAAACCGTGAGAAGAAATGGGACACAAACAGCCGTTATGCCTTTAGCCATAGTCATTTTCAAGCAGGGGTAAATAAAGCGTAATTTATGAAGCGATCTATTACCACTATGACCGCGTCAAAGCCCTGAGACGTTAAAATACCATGATGAAATCCACCAATAGTAAATTCCATAAGACTGCTTCTTGTTAGGGGTGGAGTAGATCATTTCACTTTGTCCTATCAAATTTTGGACCGTCCCCAAGTCAAGAAGCTCTCTACCCAAGCAGGAACATCCTTTGTAAGTCTATTCTAGTAATAACAAAGTTTGTTCGGGTTGACACACTTTTTACACCTGGGTGGATCATGATGGGGGGAACATTATGTTCCTTTATGACGCAGGAACGCATGAAAAGAGAACCCGCACTCAACTATGGAAACAAATTACCTTATACTTTTGATTATTCATCCAGAAGGGGTTTTGTAACCTTTAATCATGGTAATATGTCAGTATCTTCAGGGTTTGAAGACTTTAATGTCAAACTGCGTCAATGAAGGAACTTTCAATAGGATATCTTGAGATAGTTTGTTTGAGGTATCTTGACCAACAGGCTCAGGAGATGTGACAGGAACATCGGGTAAATTGACAACAAGGGGTTTTGGTGTAGGGATGCAGGGTAAATGGAGCTATCGCAGCAATGGCTGAAGATGGAAGTTCAAGAACTTCTTTTGATGGCTCAAAGTGAAAAATTTGGAAAATCATCAAAATCAGGACTTATAAGAGGATTGAGGCTAAAGATATCCAGAAAGATGTAGGTGGACCCTTTGATAAACTCATAATATAAAGTCAAAGCTAAGGAGTCTCAGTGAGTACTAGTTAGCCTGTTTGCAAATATTATGGTTTAAAGTAGAAGGTTAAGGATTTATGATTAGAGCTAAAAATAAAGTATGCTTGCTCTCTGTAACAGGTATCACCAGTGCATTTTATGGCAAGTGATAACAACTGACTCTTTGTCTTAGATAGCACAGGAAAGCTTCATTATACTAAACTTTTTTTAAATAAGCCACTGGTACTCAAATCCATCATGCTCTTTATAAATAGATATCTCATAAAGCTTTCCCTAAGTGTCATAAGTTATAATAAAGGCTTTTTCTCAATCCACATGACGTAGAACAGGAATGTTGTTATAATTTTTTTATTTCATCAAACAATTTTTGGCATCAGGGGCCCAAATGAAGGGTGCGTTTTTGACAGTAAGTGGGTGTAAGGGTTAGGAGAGCTCAGAGATGGCTGATGAGAGTTGCTTGAAGAATGTGACTGACTTAAAAATATGCAAAGTTGTTTCTAATTCCAATGAGAGGATCAAGAGAGGATGGCTTCTAACTTAGATGGGGCAATGGCTTAATCATACTTAAGTAACAAACTCCACAGGAGTTGAACTTTGTCTTTGTAAAACTCACATTTGAAAAAATTTGCAATAAAATATTACTTTGTGGAGTCCTGAAGCCAAAGTCACTAAAACTTTGGCATTTTGCTAGCCATTGAGTGAGTTTATTAAAATATTGTAAAAATAAGCTACAGTGAAGTTAAACCTGGGATCCCACAAAGCGTTATAAGTGAGGCACTGAAAAACTTCCAGATCGTTCTTTATCAAAAAGGACATGACTTTAAAATGGTATATTTATATTGTGTGCGGATTTCTGACAGTCATTTCTGGCCGTCAATAACTAGCACTTGGTGGAAAGCGCTCTCCAAGTAAATTTTTTAGAGATTTTTAATTTTAAATTGGTTGTCAATAGTATTTACAAGGGTCGGTATTGGATCTGGTTCATAACGTTGTATAAGAACACATAATATACACAAGGTCTCAGGGTTCATAAGTTTTCTAAGCAAAACCCTTTGGTGATGAAACGGGGGTGGTGGCTCTTAATTATCCATCCCTTTACCATGTCGTTGATCAATGCCTTCAAGGCTTGTTCTCATTAGGTCATGTAAGGATGTCATGAGCGTTTTGAATTTGATAAGGTCAAACATCAGCGGGAAGATCAGATAAAACTATGAGTGACTTGGTAGACGGTTAGCGCCTCAAAAAATGGTCTATACGGGATCAAGTAGCTGTGACATAGTAGGTAAGTCAACAAAAAGTCATATGAGTAATACTACACAGTTGCCGCCACTTCAAGCCCTGGTACAAACGTTGGGGAAGAGGGATTCACCCAAATGAGAAAATTAGGGAAAAGCTGGCATGTTCCTTTCCAAATTAATGTTCACCAATTGACGGCGCCACAAACCTACCCCAAAAAAATTTGATATAAAGCCCTTTCATTGCTAAAAATTTGGCCATAAACTCATGTCCATGGACAACTCTCAAAATGGCTTACACATAGGAAGTGTGGCCATCGGGACACGTGAAGAATCCATTACCAGGCAATCCCATTGTTCTTTTAAGGTTCAAATACTGCATGATTTTCAAATCAGTATCAATACTTGTTGCTCCAGTGCCCACCAGGGCATTTATTGACACCTAACTTTACTCTAATGTAATATAAATAGTGAACAAGATATAAGAACGGGAAAGTTAAACAAGTCATTGAGGGAGCAAACAATAAGTCCTGACTTCATGGACACAGGGTTTATTTGTACTTTATGGTTCTATTTAAGAACTGAGAACTTATTGCAGCTGCCCAGGCATATGTAAAAGGGACGGATTGTGGGTAAGATGAATCATACAGGGGTTTTACATCAAAAAATAATCATAATTTGGGGTTTACCAGCGTTGCTCTTAATTTTCCTTTGCCAGCAAGATTAATAGGGAGATACTGATAGGACATTGGATACACAGGAATTTATAATTTTCCCATGAGCTCACTTGAGACAGTACCAGAAAAGTTTTCATACCAAAAACCGGAAGTTCAGTGTGAACTACTGATATCTCCTTTGTAGAATGGAGTTATTCAGATTAGCTATGAGAGTGATATCAAGTGTTCATTTTTTTGCAACCGGTTAAAATTTTGTACTCTGTATTGCCAATTTTTTCCTTTACTTTTGATTAAAAAGGCAACAAAGCACTGTTAAAATCAACTAATTTAAGAAAGGCAATTTACCGGTAGTGAACTTTGGGTAGGGGACGATTATGACTGTGTTGGCGTTGTGCACCAATGCCCCAAACCGAGATAGTGAATAGCAAATGCGGTCTATGGAGTTCCTGGCCTATTATACGCCGCGCATGGAGGTTTTCCGGGTTTTATCCTCCTTTCCCATTTTCTTCACTTCCCTTCATTGGTGCGGTATCATCCCCAGGTCGGCCCACCTCGATTAAAATTAAGAAAGGCAATTTAAGTTGATGAGTAAAGTGAAGTGCTGATATCTGTGACTATAGAAGTGTTTAACTTAGAAGGCTTTATTTATGGGTTACACCACTTGGGCAAGCACAAGTTCTAAAGTTTTGATAAGTGTGTTCCACAAACAAAATGTAATAATCATTTTTACTGAGTAAAATAAATTTTCTTTAGGGATACCTGGTCCACAGCTAAATGAATTTTTACAACGGTTTCATACTGGTTTTCAGAAAATTAACCAAATGGATTTCTCCCAATAATATTAAAATTAAGGTTATTAGTTAGTTGGTCGTGTTTTCCAGCTAATTGCCTAGTTTAATATCATTTTAATGTTATAATATTATTAATTGGTTAGCTTTGGCATATTCCTAGTTTGACACCGACTGCAAATCATGGGTTTTTGTAGAATTTTCTAGCAGAAATCCTACGTATTCATTATCAACCATCTGATGATGATTTCGCTGCCTTGAATCCATGTTTAGTGGAAGCTTAGCTTGATGCCAACTGCCATGTAAAGCTGATTGTGGGATTTTCTGGTAGAAAGTTAAAGTATTCAATATCAATCGTCTGTTTATTCTTTGCTGTCTAAATTGGAGTACTGGCGACTTATGCCAAGGATGCTCAAAGTATTTATAATAATAGTAATCAAACATGGCTTCCTGGCAACTTGTGCTGAGGATGAGTTGACCTAATACTCAGTGATTGGGACAAGCGGAATGGGAGGAAAAGCTACCAAGGATGACTGCAATTGGTTGAGGTTCTGGCTTGGATGGCCAAGGGGTTTCATAGGCGCAGTATCCTAGATTATAAATAGCCTTTCTTCCCTCCAAATAACGATCTCTCTTTCGCCCACTTTCCTATTTATTCGAATTAGCAATAGCCACTAAAGTGGATATGGGTGAGACTGGATATCCTCAAAGTAGGCGCGGGATGACGCACCTGGAGTGGCTGATGCTGCCAGCTTCCATACCTCAGCCTTATGAGGAATTAATGGGAACCTGGATGACCAACCACCAATAGCAATGTGCCGATAGCCGTCAGCCATGAGGGTGGTGCAGCGCGGGAGTGCCATAGCTTCCCAGGATGGGGATGGACTTTCCAGGGCACAACCTAGAGGGACTGGCAATTGGTCATGAGTATGGTGCAGAGCGGAAGTGCCATAGCTGCCCAGGATGGGGGATGGTCTTGCTGGGGTACATGCAATAGGGACCATGGGGCTAAGGCGAAGTTGTTGGTATGCTGGTTTGGTGGGATGGATGTGGACTTGTAGGGTCATGGTACGCCTATGAAGGCAAAACAGCAAGGGTCAGCCAGTCTCCATACTAGTTGGCCTGGCATACTAGTGGAGCCCCTAATGTTGGAAAAGCGATTTACAACACTGATAGTATATGGTTGGGTTCTACTGTCAAAGTAACATATTTTTTAAAAAAAACAGGATCTCATTATATATGATTAAGCAAACATGATAGAAGTATTAGGCCTAAGAAACCACCTTATTGATAATATGGGGACGGGGTAAGTGTTCAGAATAGGTTAGAAAGGAGGTTGTATTTTTATTAAATATCTGGTAAATGATGGCTGCTCTTTATTATATTATCTTATTTTTGACGAGTACTAAAGCAGCAAAGATAAGAGAAAGAGACAAAATGAAAACCTATATAAGGGTGTGGACCCTCTATTAACAATATCATATTATCAGGTATAAAATTTTGAGTTAGATGTAAAGTATTAAATTTAAAATGATCAATAATAAGATTAGAAAATAGAATAACCCTCCAACATAAAATTGCAGGCTATTGGGTATTATTCTAAAGGGATGGCAATGATGGCTTAGTAAGGTCTATGTAAACTTTTCAGGTTTACTGCACAGTTCTGATGTTTGCAATCAGTAACATTTTGATCAACATAATCTGATAATATGTGTTGGTAAGTGAAACCATTGAGAAAACTAGTATCCAGCTGAGTTTTTCATAGCCAAAAATATCTCTGCTTAGGTTTCTCCTCAGAACAGGTGCTGGCAAATGTCCTTTAACCCACACCTGAAGGTTTTTACAATCTTTCAGATAACAAGGGAAGTTCTATTACTCAACTTTACCTCTAGAATTGGCACACTTCTGGATATTAAGGAACTTCAACCTTCCTTTCCTAACGCAAGGGCCCATTGAGAACACCAGACAGTTAGATGAGGGAAACTATCCCTTGAATTCTTCTTAAGAGAACAATTAAATAATTTTTATTACTATATAAAATAGGTGTCCTATGAAAGTGTTTGTTTCTAATATGATCGAGGGAATATAAAGGGGGAGTTTGGCGTCCAATTTTTCTGCTGGCGCTCCAATTGGATTGGCAGTTGTCACTGATGAATTAAATCTCCACAATTTGCACCAACAATGAATGATGCATCTAATTTTTTATCCACCTTGTCATTATCCACCTCCAACTATATTACAATATATCATGGGTTGAATTTTCGATGTAGAGTGTCCCAAGGACTAATTCAACCCCAATTATTATCCTTATTAAGCTAGAAACCTGCTTGGGTAATAGGACCTTTTATTCATTGATAACAGGCTACACTACCTAAAAGTTTACCCGCAAGTTGCTGTCAACAAAAGCGTTGTCAACGCTCAGCAACTATAATATACCCTTAATCAATTGGTGACAAACCCTGATTGAGAACAAAAGATAATAATTATCAATCATTAAATCAATAATCAAATCCCTTGTAAAATATTGCCAAGAATTCTCCCTGACAAAACATCAATAATTTAGTGGGATTGATCCCAATCAATTAATAAACATCATTAATAATAACAACAACAATAGTTATCATATCCTATGATAACTCTCACACTCTAAAGGTTTTCATATATAACTTGAACCTAAATTGATAAAAACAGATTATTCATGATAATCCAATGAAGATGGAATATGTTAAAAATTTAAAAAATCTAAAAACATCCCCCATTTAACCAATTTGTGTACTGAAAAGTTAGAAAATTTGGAAGTGGATGTCACTTTGGGCTGTGGTCATAATTCAGCCATCAAAGGTAAACTTGATATCAGCGGAGCTATATCTTTGCCTTGCTTGAAGCATCTTCTCATGCCTAATCTCAGCAACATGGTTTCTCTTCTTCTTTTCCAACTCTCTTCCACCTCATTAAAGTTCAGTATCTATGGCCCATGTCATATCAGGACTATATCAGTTGATATCACCATTAAAATGTTCTTGAAGCCTGTATTCACCCAAGTTAGGATTTTATGACTCCACACAATTTAAGCATCTTCTTAGTCAGATTCACTGGTTCCTTAAATCCTGTAATCCCCCAGGCTGGGCTACCCATTTTTCATCAAAGCGTATCTTCTAACTATCCTATCTCATGCCTCTTTACAGCAGACTCAGTTTCAATATGAGCTTCCCTACCAATCATATTTTCTTCTTCACTACTGTTATTGTAGATCATCCCCCTTCTCCCCCACATCACCACGGAAGGTGGGATTACCACATGATACTTTTGATTGCAGCAACAATATATAATTGATATTATTTAATATATTTTCTTATTATTTCTTTTATGGTAATTTCATTCTAAATTTTTTTCACATTATTTTATCTTTTACTTATTTTTCTCTTCTTATATTATTCCTTGTTGTAATGAGACTTGACCTACTATCAGTAGGCTCAGATGGGCTCTTTTTTTTTAATATGAATTAACCTATTATCAGTAGGTTCAGAGGTCCTTTTTGAAACTTAACCTGTAATTATGGTTCAGAGGGTCCCTCTTGAGACTTAACTATTATAATGGAACTTAACAAATTATTAGTAGGTTCAGAGTTCCCAAGGGAACATTGCAATTGTTTTTTTTTCCATTTTATCTAGTAATATAAGCTCTTAATATGGACCCAGTTCACTATACAACCACCAGCAAAATTCTTTAACATATAAGCATCTCTCACCAACTTGCAACAATCTCAAATGGTCCCATCCATCTGCCATTTGTTCCCATATTGTCACTGATTTTGACTGGTCCAAATCTTGATTCATCCTTCAAAATATGGCACTTGTTCCCTTTGATATCATAATAAGTGACTTTATCACTATTCACCAGCTACTTGTGAGCATATTAATTGTTTTTTCTCTGTAGATTGATTCTCAGAATTATTCGCTTTGCCTAGAATTCAAATTATCACTAATTATTTATCTATAAATGATCCTTTAGTTGTGCAAATTGGTACGGGGATGTTAACTTCATCCAACTGTGACTTTAGTTGATCATTTTGTTCTTAGTATTTCATGGTTTTTTTCTTTGATTGACTTGCATAAGGCCAAGCAACTTCCTTTACAATTTCTGGATTATCTCCTTCATTTTTGATTTTGCTCTTGTGATAGCATTTATAATTGATATTAAACAAAATATAGAGGATTCTTCCCTGGGTTCTATACAAATAGATCTGAAGTATCAACTCCATCTGGGCAGATATTTGGTAGAACATGTTTGAATGCAGCAATAGATTGTTAAGCACCTAGAATGATAAGTTTTCCCCAAATCTTGAACAATTCCATCTCTTGAAACAGAAAAATTACTTATCCTCTTGGCTTCCTACCTAAACATTAGGTGGCACAATGTCCAGTTGCACCACAATTACAACTTGGGGTTTTAATTTCTCTGCTTATTTAATACATTAGGTTTCTTCCCCATTAAAACTTGATTCTGGTGGTTTATTTTTTTCCATATTCTGGTTTTTTGATTCGTCTGTAGCCTGGTCCTCATTGGTCAGAAAATCTTCATAAAATTGATCAGGTGCATCAAATGTCAATCCTTACATTTTCATATTTATCACCATGCGTGGTGTGGAAGTCTGATTTGTCAGAGCCAAAGCTAAGGCAGTGCAGTTCTCTGTAGAGATGAAGTGCTGTATGCATAGAAATATGAGAATTAAAATATGAGAATAAGTTTTGCACCATCCAGGATTTGTGATTCCTGGTAATATTGTATTATAGCGTCTAATGTTAATCCTTCTTTAATTAAATTCGTATAAACCCTGTTTACAGATAGCCATACTCGCAGGACTACCAAACTCAGTCATTATTGCTTTTTTGGAATCAATTTACATCCAATTTCTCTTATTAAGATGGGGCATCACCAGAATTTTTCAATTAGTATCCAAGTTCATCAAAGTTACTGCTTTTTGTCAGAAAGCCATATCTAAACATCATCATTTTAGATAAGTGGAAAACATGATGTGTTACCCCATTGAAACATAGGGAATTCTAGTGTATTTTGAAAATCTTCTATTTTTTATTGTGCAAGATATTCCAACTCAGAAACCTGATTAATGATAGAAATGTCTTTAGAGTCATCTCTGAAATTGCAGCGAAAGCTCCAGGAATATTCCTGAGGTAAAGTTTCCCAGCTGGACCTTCATGAATATCATTGTTAGATTCATTTGTCTCCATTTGGGTGTAATCACATTTGCGATCTTTGAGTTCTTGTAAGTTCTTTAGGATTTGCGCTACATCTTTTCAATCCAGCAGTATCATTCTCTATCTGCTTCTCTAGCAGCCTTCTGGAAAATAACTCTTTAAAAGTTTTTAGTCTTCTTCTTCTTCAAGGAGATGATTTTTCTGTTTATATCATAAAAGTTCTTCTTGACCTGCTCTAATTTTTCCTTGGCCTTTGTTAATCTTTCTGAAAATGTAACCATTTTGGGATGAGATTCTGATTCCAGTGTACTCTTATGTAATGTTCTAATCTTACCCATAACTCCAAAGTTTGTTCTTGTTAGAAATTATTTTGATAACTTCACTTATAATATTTGGACTGAAACTAAAATACCCCTGTAGTGAGCAACAAGTATAAACTTTTTCAGTTTTACTTTTCAGGTGATGTGTGAAATCAATAACTTATTGATTAATATACTGAGGTAATATGTGTGGGTGAGTGACACTAGTATGAAGACTAGTATCCAGTTGAGTTTCTCACAACAAAAATATCTAAGCTTAGGTTTCTCTCCAAAATAGGTACTGGCAACCTTCCTTCAACCCACGTGAAGGTTTTTTACATCAATAAAGATGACAAGGGAAATTTATCTTTTCAACTATTCCATTAGAGTTGGAAAACTTCTGGATATCTAGAACTTCTCCCTTCCTCTCTTAAGGAAAAAAGCCCATTAGAATACTAGACATCTAGATGTGGTAAACTATCTCTAGAACCCTTCTTAGGAAAAAGAATTAAAAATTTTCATTACTAACTAAAATGAATGTCTTATAAAAGCTTCTTTTTAGAGAATAAAATAGAGGGAATATATAAGGAAATTTGGCGCTCAATTATTTTGTTGGAGCTGCAATTGGAACGGCAGCTATCACCCGGGAATTTAGCCCTCCAAAAATATCACCAAAGAAAGATGCATTTGCTCATCCATCCGCCTGGTTGGTATCCATCTCTGACTAGATATGATCCTTCATAAGTTGGGTTTTAGAGGTAGCATTCCAGCGCCCTCATCCAGCCCCATACATTATCTTATTAAGATAGTAACCTGCTTAGGTAATGGGACCTTTTATCCATTGATAGCAGGTCATGTTGCCTAAAAGGTTCATACACAAGTTTCTGTCAACAAAAGCGTTGTCAACGCCCAGAAACTCAATTTACCCTTAATCATTTGACAACAGACCCCAATGTGATTCATACAAGATAATTAATTGTCAATTTTTAAATCAATAATTGAATCCCTTTTATAATATTTTCAGGAATTCTCCCTAACAGAACATCAGTAATTTCGTGTGTTAAAACCTGATAAATCAATGAACATTTTATTAGGAATAACAACCAACAATAGTTACTATATCCTATGATAACTCTTAAATCGACTAAAGGTTTTCATATATAAATCAGGCCCTAGTATATAAAACAAAAATATTTATTATAAAACAATGAAGTTGATGATGCGGTCAATATGATAGCTTAAAATTGTTGCTGGCAGTAAGTTCTTCAAAAAGTAGGTAATATATATTGTTGTGTTGAAGATGACCATCTTTTTTATTTTCCAGATCATGTCTCTGATAATTTACCTTGCCTTATGGAATTTCAGGTTCTTATAAATCGTGTTTCAACTTTTTATGGTTTCTTTTTTATCTTTACCTAGGAACACAACTTCTTTTCCAACTATTCAAGGCTAGCTTCCTGATCCCTTTTTGCTTGTGGAAGTTTGATTCTTGCTAGTCTAATCGTCAGATGAGCTATTATCTGCTTCAACTCATCAAGCAACTTGAACACAAACTCCAGATAGCTTTACTATGAAAGTTCCTCTCCATGGTACACTTCCATGGTATCGTCATAGAACTCTCCACAATCTCTTGGTGGCGCCCATGTAGTGAGAAACAGTCAATGTTGAACTGTCCCACTAGCTCAGAGGTTCTTGATTTAGATGTTTGAGCAATTAAATATGATATTTATTTGATCACAGGGTGCATCACTGAGAAAGTTGGAGAAGTTCATTATTAATTAGGTGGAACTTCTACTAATGTCTCCAAGCAGTTCCAGATGTGGTGAAGCCTTGAAACAATAATGACGATGGGTGTTCTAAGCACACTGGAGCTCCACTTGCATCTTCTGGTAACAAAACAGGCTAATTACAAACTCTGATAGTAAATCTTTTTTGGCGTTATTAGCATCAAATTAAACAGCAACAACTCAATTTCTGAAAAAATGATATTTTATTCAAAATATGGTAGTTATATATAGTAAAAGGGGGAATATGGGTTTGAAAAGCAGGACTTGGCGCATACCAATTTTGTTTTATAGAAGGCTATCCTGCTTTTTATCTTAGTTTTAGGGTCCATGGAGTCTAAATTACTGATTCTTGTTAATTTTTAAAGTTGTTTCGCTGATTGAATTGTGGATTTCCTTCTTTGTCTATTTAAATTAGTTGACAGTTTGGAGCTTAAACTTGACTCCTGTGGCTCTTGAATCTGCTTTTGTACTTTGTTCTCAAACAAATGTTGCTTTGAGATTAGTTTTTCCAATTTTTAATATGCTCATTATATGGAGTCTTTGTATGGGAAACTCTCTCAGAAGGAGTAACGGTAATTTGGTCATCATTGGCAGAGGAACACAAGATTATGAAAGGGGGTATTTTGGGGACATAGTTTTCACCTTTAGGAGCATATTCTTTTTGACCAGATATATGCTGATACTTCCTCTGACGTCAATTTAATTGGATGTCAAAGAATTTTGGTAGTAAGAGGGTTTATAAAAGCCTCAATCTCTAGGAATTTTGGAACATTCAAAGTTATTAAAAGGGGCTTCTAACTTTCGTAAATATTTTGATCATAGGAGGTGTTAGTTGGGACTTAATTGTTTTTCAGCTATTTAGTACTAGTACCAATAATATCAATATTTACCTTTACTAAAATTTTGATTTTCTGAAGGGGTCTACATATGACAAGGAATTGACCCCTTTATCTGAGCATTTTCTTCAATACTAATTAGATCCTATATTCAGTCATTTAAGGTGAGGTTGGTGGCAACACTTTGATGTTCATACAAAACTCTTGGAGAAAACCATGATCACAAAAGTAAAAGAGGAGACCATCTAGTACTAAAAAAAAGTAAAAGAGGATTTCAACAACATAATTGAATGCCTTGATAGAATTTTATTGATTTCCCTACTGTGTGTTGGCTCCCTCCAGGCGTTGTCCTAAACACTATGCAGCCCATAGCAACATCTCAACACATTTATCTTGCCTGTTTATATTGTTATTTATGCAGACCTGGTTCTTGCATAAAGGTTTGGCTACTACCCCTCATACAAGTTTGGCTTTATATTTAAGCTAGCGATTGACTTGGTTATATATAAATGCTTTTAAAGGCTTGAAATAAAAATAAGATTTTATGTTAGATGGTTGGTAATGACATTCTTGACAAGTAACAAAGATACAGAAGTTCATTACTCATGTATTAAAAATTTTGTTCCTGGAAAAATCAGATGACTTTCTCAGACTGTGCGTTTATAGTCCAATCTGAATAACTAATAGTACTAGACCCTCACCCAATGTCATTAGTACTCAGGCCTAATATGTTGAGAAACATAGTTCTCAGTAATCTGAACTGCTTGAACGCTTTTACTCATATTCCCATCTAGGAAGGTCAAAAAGATATAGCTTCTTTCTTAACTCTAAAGATAATCCAACTCTGGGTCATGCCCTTTGGTTAAAGCGCTTTTTAATGCTTTAAAAGGTTTGTTATTCAGTCCTGGGACCTCTTGGGATTTTTAAAAATTAAACATGAATAACTAAATGTTCTTCATGAATGACTGCAAACTTTCTTATGTTTACTACAGAGATTTGAGGCGCGCGTTGAAGAGATTGTTGACTAATATAATAAATGGGTGGGTTGATTATCTATATGAAGATTTTTATCCTAATTGAGTTCTTCAAAACCAATATGAGTATGTCAGGGCTGACGCTCCTCCTTCTATAAACTTGAAGGTACTATTAAATACTTTATTCAAGGGAAAACTATCCATTTAACTCTTTTTCAAGAGTTGCAACTTCTGGATACAAGGGAACTGACCCCTTCATTGGAGTGCTTGAGTACTGGAGAACTACTTGGACAAGGGAAACCCTATCCCTTCAACTCTAATACCAAGAGTAGGCAAAAGACAAATAGATAATAGAAATCTTATTTCCACTTTAATCACAAGAGCACAATTTAATTATGTATAACTATCTAAATTTACTCCAAAGTGTAATGTATATTACTGTGCTACTATATGCTTTTTTAAATAATTTCAAGGGATATAGGAAATTTGGTGCTCAAATATTTCTATTGCCCCCAATTGGGACATCATCTGTTGTCATTGTGTTTAGCCCTTTGGATTCAAATAAAATGATGATTACTTCATCCATATAATCTGATTCCGCTGCCAACTAGATCACAACCCCACCTGGGTTAAATATCTATTTAGCGTGTCCCAACGCCTTTACCAAATCCATGCATAACTTATTAGGCCAGCACCATCTTAGGTAATGGGACCTTTTACCCATTAATAGAAGGTCGTGTTGACTTTTAGATTAACCTGCAAGTTGCTTCCAATAAAAGCATATTCAATTTTCAGCAACTACCAATAAAATCTATCAAATGGCAGAAAGCCCCAATCACTTTGCACAAGTAGAAAATTTTTATGTTAAATCATTAATTGAAAAATCTTTAGACATTGTTAGGGATCCTCCCGACAAAACATCAGTAATCTTCAGAATCAGATCTGGAAAATTGGTTAACATTCCATAAAGAAATAAAACCAACATGAGTTACAATATTGTTTTAGTTTCCAGATCTGTTATAAGTTTTCTTGGGAAAAATAGTCTAAACATAAATGCAGATGATAATTATAATCTATTAAGCTGAATAATTTTGGAATTCTAAACTCTTATACAATGATAAATCTCATTTTTAACTTATAGAATTCATCATGGAATGCTTGGCACATGCACTTCACCAATAAAATTTAGTAAGCGTGAGTCTTCCAAACCAAAGTCTCATTTATTAAAGCAATCATATTTATTAAACATGATTGCTTCATAGAACAAGACATTATTAAATGGTCAACTTTATAACACTCACAGAAGTGCGTTTACTAAGGGACATGTAATTTTTTTTACATTTTTGACCCTAATTTCAGAAGTTAATGTCACTCTATTTGCGGCATCATGAAGGAAGATCAAAAGTTAAAATTAATTTGAGAAACACCTTTAAATTCAGTGAAGTCCATACATCTGTCATGTCAAGTCTTGATGAATTTGGTTCCTTTCTGTTACTTCATTATTTCTACTGCCACATCAAACTTTGCAATAGTAGCATACCTGTTTTAATAAGGAGAAGGTAAAGAAAACTCTTTTTTCTTTTTTTTAAAAAATTAGTTTTTTGACTAACATATTTATGAGATATAAGACAAGGAATTTTATGCTGTAGTAAAAATTTTTAACATTGACGCCCTTTTGAGATGATCTAGTTGGTAGTGCACTGTTTCTATTTATATACCCTTAATTTACTATTGTTCATATTTTCTTTCCCATAACAATAACATTAGTTACTACAATTTGAACTAAACAGCAATTTTTGATAATCACACATGAGAGATGGGCATATTCAAAAAAAGCCAATTAAACTGGGCGAAATCCATAACAGGCAATGGGAAAAACGGTGCGCCAAAGGGCAAGAAACGCCCTGAAGGGGCACAGGAAACATGGCCACAAAAAGCCACAAACTGAGGCACCGCCCATGTTTATGAAGTTCATCATGAAACATAACCAGTACATGAAAATCCAATAAACAACCCCTTTTGAAGGTAGATCATGGGCTCTGACTCTACCTAGGGGTCAAGTCTCCAAATATGTGGGAGAAAGTGTGTGAGGCACAGGTCTCCCTCTTCCTCTATGCGGTGTATGTTAATATGGAAATGGCCCCACATGGTTGGGTCAATTTGGGCTTTTAGACCAAAGAAGATGCAGACACCACCACAATAGTATGCACCAGAAACTGTCCTCCATGAGGGTAAAATGAATTGTGTGCACTATATGCACCATATGGAACAAAGCGAACACTTTGTTCATCTCCTTTGAATTACTCCCACCAATCTCCACCGCAAGCAAATTGAGGAGGAGCTCTGAGATGGACTTAAACACTATGGAGAAATTAAACAACTTGAATTACAACGGTTTCAACTGATGTTGAACCTGCACATAGGAAAAGCAAATTCTGTGATCTGTAATGATTGAGATTTGTCTCAATCATACATTTTGACTTAGATTCAGATTTTCTAAAAATGATTCAAATTGTTTTAGAAACATTTTTAGTTTGGAAGTTTTGGGCGCTGGGTTGTGCCTCTCCTGAGTCATAGATTATGCTTGTGCAAGCCTAATCAATAACTTAGGTGAGGCCCCTGAATCGTTGCCTTTATAAGGCGCACCTACCCATTCTAGAAGTTTACTTCAGAACTTTCACCCTAGCATGTCCCTTCCTAGGGAGCATTGTTGGTTGCTCCCCAGAAAAGCTCTGGTCAGTGGAAACCTTTGTTTTTATGGTCCAAAATAAAAATAAAGGATGTTTTGGGGTTCGCATACCTTGCATACCTGTGGCCTTTTTTGGGTGTTTCCATTTCGATGAGGCTTTTGCATGGTTGGGTTGGAACAACCACTATTCAACCTTTACATAGCAATCAATGAGAGGTGAATGTTTGGCTGCTTGTCGGTACCCCAGACCTCTGCCTACTTGGTTAGGCCACTTTGGTTGCTTGTCAGTGCACCAAACGAATATGTAAAAATTATATGGCAATCAGAACTGGGATGTTTTCTGATTTGTTACATAATTCTGAAGTCAATGTGTGCTGCACGCCCCAATTCCCAGTTTAGCCAACCTCAGTGGACACTTGGTCCCAGTTGTCAAGTAACCAGCACCAGTGAGAGCTGGTGATTGTTGGCCAACCCTGGACCCAAAGTGACTATTGGTTAATTTCCTGGTGGGGCCTCCCACTCACTAGGGATTGGTGGCACCGAGGGGACCTGTCCCAGCAGGGCTCCCTCACCCACGGATGGTCCACCCAGAAAGGGGTTGGATGTCCAGCCGCACTGCACCACACACCCCTCTCACATTTTCTTTGGTGAAAGCGCCTTCCCAGTCAGGATGGGAAGACCATCGCCAACAGGAGCCTGAGAGGGGGGCGCAACACAGCCATGAGCTGGGCGTGCAGCCTCGGGCAGGGGCCATTCAGCCGCGCTAGACTGCACGCCCCTCTCGCGTTTTCAGTGGTGAAAGCGCCTTCCCAATTGGGATGGGAAGACCATCACCAACTGGAGCCTGAGAGGGGGCGCAACACAGCCATGAGCTGGGCGTGCATCTTCCCACCAGGTGGGCTGATTCTGGCAGCCCAGTCCCAATTTGCTCTCTCTATTGTGTTTCCTTCAAGGGGCCCCAAGTGCATCTGGGCTAATTTTCCTGGGGCTCGAGGTAACTCGCCCCAGGAAGCCCTTATTGTGGCGGCCTTCCACTGTGGGCCCCCTCTTCATGGAGGGGCCCTCCTCTAGCGGGGGGTAGTGTAACAATCAAGATTTGTCTTGATTGTACATCTTGAATTGGAATTGGATTTTCCAAAAATGAGTCAAATCGTTTTAAAAACATTTTTAGTTTGGACGTTTTGGGCGCTGGGTTGTGCCTCACCCAACTCATAGATTAGGCTTGTGCGAGCCTAATCAATAACTCAGGTGAGGCCCTCAAAGCGTTGCCTTTATAAGGCGCGCCTGTTCATTCCAAAGTTTACTTCAGAATTTTCACCCTAGCATGTCCCTTCCTGGGAAGCATTGTTGGTTGCTTCCCAGACGAGCTCTGGTCGGTGGACGCCTTTTTTTTATTGTCCAAAATAAAAATAAAGTATGTTCAGGGTTCGCATACCTTGCATAACTGTGGTCTTTTTTGGGTGTTTCCGTTTCAAGGAGGCTTTCATGTGGTTGGGTTGGACCAACCACTATTCAACCTTTACATAGCAATCAATGAGAGGTGAATGTTTGGCTGCTTGTTGGTGCCCCAAGCCTCTCCCTACTCAGTTAAGCCGCTTTGGTTGTTCGTCGGTGCACCAAACAAATATGTAAAAATTATATGGCAATAAGAACTGGGGTATTTTACGAATTGTTATATGATCTATCTGATCACTGAGGTGGCTGCAGACCTCACAAAAATCCCTCATACAGTGGAGTTTCACCTTCCAGATGGGATGATGTCAAGGTCATTTTACGTCACACCAGAATGTGCACCAACTATCTGCAACCACTGCACCATATTGGGGCACAAGGAATATGTATGTCCCATGAAGGAGGGCATCTTGGCCCCAGGTTTCAACGATGATGCCTTGGACAAAAATGGCGTAGAATTTTGCAAAATAACTGATTCCAATCATGGATTTAATTGGGGAGAGGATGGTCACTACCTCATCATAGACCCAGTAACATCCAAATCACGCAAAATGCTGCAGAAGGCCCACAAGTGGGAAGCGGCCAAGGCTGAATCAATCATGGCCTCTTCCATCAACCCCAGCAAAATTCAGGAAGACATTGAGGAAATCAGACGAGCCAACCAATCAGAACAGACTTCCCAAGCTGAGGAGGACATGGAGGAAATTATCTAAGTCAACCATACAGAGCAGTACGCCCAAAATGAAAGTTACTCAAAAATGCAACTGAATTACCAAATGATATCAATCAAGCGAACTTAGCAGAGCAATTTGGCTCCACTATGGGCGAAAAGCAAGACCAAATACTCCAAATTTGCACCCCAAAACCGCAGTAACAAATCAGCGCACCACATTGGCCCACCATGAGTCATGAGCGGGAGAATCTGCCACAAATTCTAAAAAACACAGTATCCATGAGAAATTGATACAGGTTATGGAATTGGACGATGCCACAGAATATACTGGCCCATTATCACGAAGCAGGGCTAGCAAAAAGGGCGTTGGATGTGGGCCAGGCGGCCCTCCCAGCCACTCCTGAGGCGCCACAGGCACCTCAGTGACAATAGGGATGTTAAACATCGTGGGAGTCAGTGCTCATGCATCCCAAGCCAAAAAGCTGGACTTCCTGAAAAAACCCCCTTTATATATCTTGGCCATCCAAGATACCCACTGTCTACAGGGGGAAGAGGGATCCTGGTCAGCCAGGGTCTCACAATTCCTATCAGTATGGGTAACACACTGTGGGGTGGTCGTCTGATATAACAAAAAACTTAAAATCACAAACTCCTCCTCATATCTGCATGGTCGCATCCTGGTTGCAACAGTCATAAACCAAGTGGACACAATTTTGATAGCAAGCATCTATGCACCGTGCACCGCAGCCAAGTGGAAACAATTCCTCAAAACATCCCAACACTCGTCCTCCCACCAAATACCATAATACTTTGAGACTTCAACTGCTGGGATAACTCAACATGGACCAATGGCCTAATCCCAGGGGGTATCCTTTGTGGCACATCAAGTTCTATGCAATGAAGGCATCCCTAGGCCTACATGATACCCTCCCCCAGGTCACCACTCCTTCCCAACATGACCTTCCCCAACATACACGAGGTTATGCTCACCTCATTGAGCCGCATTAGCTACATCCTCACACTGAAAACCCACCGCTCAGACATCTTCAACTTCATAACAAAAAAATCAATTTCCCTAACCACTGACTCATTTTGATGCAGCTCTCGCAACTTAAAATCCAACACAGTCGTCAACCTGGAGGAAGTTACACCTGGAAAACATGAAATTTCCCAAAATATTTGACTGGGTCAAACATGATGCCACAAACCCAAATTCACAACCCCATTCATATTAGATCTCATCAAAACATGGGCAAATTTCAAAACTGAACTAATAAAACTTGTCACCTCGCCTCACATAAGTACACCGCTGACACAGCCACAATCAGGAGCACCTTGGCAGAGCTGGACCACCTTGAGCTCATCGCCCTGAAGTCTGGCTAAATCGCTAACTGGGGGAACGAATGGGCGGAAATATCCGCCTGCCTAAACGCCCTCATTTTTGAACACCAGCACAGAATCAAAGTATCAAGAAAAGATAAGTTCATAAAAGAAGGAAAAACCTGCTTGATGTACTTCTTCTACCAATTACACCCTGCAGCAACCAGCCCGCGTGCTTTCATGGAAATGACAAAAGAAGTTTAGACCGGTCTGCCAGTCAGAATGCATTAGCACTCAAAAGCAAGCCAGAATGCCAGAGGCATTGCTGACCAGAGAACTTGGTATGGAGCTGGGCAGTGGGAAATGATGAAGTGTTGGTGCAGCAACATAGTGAGACTGATCCCAATTATGAACCACAATGAACCCACTCCCAACCCATGGGGTTTTGCTGCAGGGGTGGAATCACTGAGATAGTCTCAATAAGATCCTCAGCATATGGTGCCATCTCAACCGGGGTGGCAAGTAGATGGATTCTCTCTTGAAATTGGTGGACATATGACCTCAAGATTCCCGTGTATTGCTGCCAGAAGTTAGTGATCACAGGGTTGTAAAGCCAAAAATATCAGACTCGCTGAACCCAATTGATGATGGAGGGGGCCATAGTGACCAAGGGTACTGGTAGAGCCCATCTGGTGTATGGACCAATGGGCCACCAGGGAAATGCCATCAGGGATGCGGTTGGAAGAAAAATAAAATTTATTTAGTTTTTTGGTAAATTTTTATTTAAAGGAAAAGTAAGAAAATTGACCAACAATTTTCTCAGTACTATGCAACTGATTAAATAGTGGTCAATTGAGGTAGTGACAAGATGGGATCAGGTCCCACAATTTTGACCTAACCAAAAATTGTTTGGGAATGGGTGGGTTTGTTCCTTGAGAACCAACATCACAAAATTCGGTGGTGGGCTGAGTCTCTGTCAGCTTGACCTCAAACATCTGAACTGGGGCTCAGCTACATTTATGATGGTTGGCATGATGGCATTTGGCCCGATAAGTGACAGGAATCCCACAAGGCCACCCCACATAGGGGTGGATCCATTTGGTTGAGAACGGGTTTGGGACGCCCAACCTGCCTGTGCTCAATCACTGAACTGTCTGTTCAGTCAAAGGCAGCACATTGGCTGCAACGCCCAAATTGCCAACAGAGGGCTTTGAACCTTCATCAATGGCACCCGATGTTAGTTCTACCAGCTTATTGATTGAATTGGAGCTGTTGAGCATTCTGGCTGATACCTCAGTCTTCATACATTTCCAGCCATTTGAGATTTGGCTATCGGCTAGATTGCCACTTGAATTAGATCTGACCAATTTCAATTTGACAATATCAGTGCAGATTTCACTAATTCCCCACAACAGTTCTGCTGAGGTGAGTGTGGGTACCGGGGGTGGGATCCAAAGTGGGAGAGCTGTTATCCATTGCTCGTCTACTACATTAGCGAGATCGCCCTGAGTAATGAGGGGTACTGCCATCCTCTTTGGTGTCTTTTTATTTGGGAATGAGAAAGATGGTCTGATCAAGGGCCAAGGGATGTTTCCCAGGACTTACATGTGCACACAGGTCCACAAAGTTGATGACACCTTGGCAACTGACCCAATGGAGGCCATAATGGAATTACACCACTACTACACTGAACTATATTAAGACACCCCAACAGAACCCAAAAAAATAAAGATTTTATACACACTGCTGTAATACAAAGCACACTGCAAGACTGCAATCTCATAAACATAATAGCAAAGGAGGAGCTCTGGGACACAGTCCGTGGTGAACCACATAGGAAAGGCCCAGGGCTTGATGGGATACCTTACTAATTTTTAAAAAAATATTCTAAGCAAATCGCCCCCTCCTCTTAGCATCAATGAACCAGTGCCTCTGGAAACACGCCTCCTGCCTAGTGGCCAGGAATCTTATATCATAACCCTGTTTAAAAAGGGTGATAAACTGGACCTGGCCAACTGGCGCCCAATTGCACTCTCTAACACTGATCTAAAACTACATACAAATTTTTTTTGCAACCAGATAAGGCACAATAATCTCCAATATCCTGTCACCCAGCCAGTTTTAGTTCATACCAGGGCGTTCAAGCTGGATAAATATACACTTCATCACCAACATATGTCAGTCCAAAGCATCTGAAGCCCTGGTATTCCTAGACCAGGAGAAGGCATACGACCAGTTAGCTGGCTGTACCTGAAGGAAAGCCTGAGCGCCTCCAAACTCCCACCCAGTTTCATAAACTGGGCGATGCTACTTACAGAATCAGCATCCATGGCTGTATGCGGACCTGGCTCTCTAACCAACAAGATCACACCACGCAGAGGGCTCAAACAAGGGGACCCCCTCAGCCTAACGCTTTATAACTTCCGCTTTGATCCACTCCTTCGCGTTGCTGACTCACGCCTTGTGGGCATAGCCACACAAGGTCAGTCACCAGTCAAGATACTAGCCTTTGCGGATGACTGTGTAACTTGTATACCTAACAATAATGATGCCCGCCAACTGGAACGCACATTAGAGGACTATTTTATTGTGAGCAACACATCTCTCAACAAAAGGAAAATGGAAATAATCCTTTTAGGCAAGTACACAAACAACTGGGCTACAACACCCAAACCTCACAGCCCCCACAAAGGAAAAACCCTCTCATCCTTCCTTTTGCATCACTTTCTTCAACCAACCCTGTCCGCCACCTTGGGGTATGGCTGGAGACAGTGTGGTAAGCCAATGAGACAATGGAGAACAACCTACTACAGCGAATTTCCAACTAAGTTGCCTCCCTCAATGAAGATCCTCAGGACTAATGCGGTGAGTAACTATTGCTAACTCACTCATCATCCTGATGCTGTGGTTCCCCACACAAGCAATATCCTTCTCACCTACTTTCATGTCCTCAATCTGCGCACTTATCCAGTGATGGCTGTGGCCTGGGACCCAGCCACCTGTACAGGTGGAAGCATTCTTTAGCCCACGCTCCAGTGGAGGCATGGGCCTAATAGACTTTGAGGTCCACGCCAATTATATACTGGGCCCCTGGATAAAGGAAGTCCTAGCCCCAAAACTCCCACAACAAAACTGTTAAAGAGCGGTGAGGGCCAACTTTGCACAGGCTCTAAAACTAACCAACCCACATGTCAGGATTTTGCTAGATTATCTTGTTTCCAAAAATTATACTCTATTGATTCCCCTGGCATCATCGGAAGGAGAGCATAATTTATCTAAATCTATCAAGGTTAATAAGAACAGCCTCAACCAGATCAATTGATTTAAGTTTCAATCGCGCAGTGATTATATAGCTCAAATAGAACATGAACCATATCAAAACCTATAAGTATCCCATCCTTTTTAATAAAAATTAGGTCGATTTATAACCTGTTTTTACTTTAATTTATTGTTTTTTGGAGAAACTACTTAAGTAACTTTGAGAGAAAACCTGCCCCATAGGAAGTGTAATGTAAAACTTCTAGAGTGGTTCTCACTACAGTGGTCACTCTGAGTTACGCACCAGCAAAAACGTCTATCACCACTATGAATTCTCATTTTTTGGCTGAAGAAGCTCAAGACCATGAGCAAGGCATTATTTTGTGATGGGTTCATTCAACTAGAAACGAGATTTCATGAGTCCCATCCACGTTGGAATTCTGTCCCAACATGGAGTTTTATAATCCTAATATAAGCTTTACAGCGAACTTTCAAATCCCTCCTGAGGTTTTATAAAATATTATTAATCAAATTCTTGAGGGAAACTTAATTTCTGGAATCCGTTCCACTTGATCTCATTCTAATGCTGTACCCACTACCTTGTGAGAAGTGTTGAAAACTCCCTTATGCCAGGTATTACACTAAGCAATACTTGCATCATCTTGTACATTCTACATTATAACATCTATTACCAGTAGTGGGAATGCTTCATCAATGGATGCTCAATTTACTAGAAGGACTCCAGCCTTGAATGATTATGTATTAAATTTTCAAATCTGCCTCTGAGTTTAGTAGATATAATCAAGATGCCATCATCAATAATTGGACCCTTCCCAATGAAGTAAATCAACAGCTTATTCACCTTGACCATGGGATTTACAGCTTTGTTGAATTACAGTTTCCAAAGCGAGTCCAGGAAATTCAGCAAGAATGGAAAGAGGAAATTTTCTCAACTTTCTGAGAAGAGTTGATCAATGGAAGAAGAAATTAAAAATTGTCTTTCTCAATTGGAACAATTGTACTCCAGAATCCAATTTCAAGTCATTGAAGTAGAGAAAACCTCTGGAGTCATGGTCTTCCTGGGGTTGATGGACCCCGCGGTCCACGTGGGGTTGTAGGTCCACGTGGACCTCCTGGTTTTGATGGGCCCTGAGGACCCCCAGCGTTGAAGGGCCCCATAGACCACCAGGTGCGGATGGACCTTGAGGGCCCAGGTGCTGATGGGAATTTGGGATTCCTTCAACAAATTGACTATCTATTGTGCATGATGGGCCGCTTAAATGGCCAATTTTACAAAGTGTCCAAGGAAGGTAACTTAACAATTGATGGGGTAACGATTAATACCTCCTGTTGCTTCAGTCTCTATCTGATGAACTGAGTAATCTGGGTAAATGACCGAAGGACACAGACATCCTCCTTCAAGCTTTATGAATCAAAAGGTGAGATACTCCAAGAAAAAAAAATGAAACATTGGAACTTAATTATAATGCTCATCAGGAGCAAATTTAAAAACTATCTCGTCAGTTGGATGAAAAAGTGGAAATGTTGAATTGAATTGACAGATTAGTGAAATTTGTACTGAGACTTTCAGCCCTTATCCTCCATTTTCTTCACAAGTTTCTGATTCCAACTCCTATGTTTCTGCTCAATCTGAACATCCTGGAGTGCATGCTTTGACTACCAATGCTCCAATGAGTTTCAAACCAGTATGTAAAGACAAGTACTCTCCCAAGGAAGGCAGCATTATCTCCTTCCTATATCTATATGAGAAGGCTCTAAGTGAGGCCACAGATCATCAAAAATTGAATTACTTGCTTAATTGTTTCAATTGATTGGCCCAGGATATCATGGTACCCCACTTAATGACTTTCTCTACTTGGTCTTAGGTCAAATAGGCGCTAATCAAAGAATTTGGGAGTGAACAAAACTTATCCTCTCAAAAACAGGCTTTTATGGGTATACAGCCCCACCGAATTACATTAATCAAAGATTTTACTCATGGGTTCTATTGGGAAGCTCAACCTTTGGTAGCTTGTGATCAGTTAAATTTGGATGATGCTATTAATGCAGTCATGTCTGCTTTTACTTCTAGGAATCAGTTGCAAGTTTACCTTCTTAGTGTAAAGAAGAAGTTCAGAAGTATATTAGACATCAAGGAGGCCTTGTTGGAATTGCCTACTCAATTCTTGGAAATACCCTGAGTTTACAATTCTTCAAGATCTAGTCGCCCTAAAGTTTATGCTATGACTGAGAGAGCTAGAGCGATTCAGTGTAGCTACTGTCACCAATTTTTCCATACTGAGGACAGTTGTTTCAGAAAAGAGGTGGATGAGAGGAAGAAAAGGGAAAACTATAAGATTCTCCACCTCAATAATGATATGATTGTGCAACAAGAACTTCAAAGCCCAGTCAAGTATAATAAAGATGAACATTCTTGTTATTTTTTAGTCTCCTTGTTGGCTTTATCCTCTCAGTTTGGAAGCACCATCACACATATTGTCTTTTGAGTTGATCAAGTCAATTCCAAAGCTATCATGGATATGGGATCTCTGGTGGATGTTGTTTGTTAAAATTTGTCAAGTGGATCGAATTAAGGCCTGATATTTCTCATTATGAAGAATATGGCACAGCGAGACCTCAGAGTACTCAGTCAATTGAAGCTTTTTCGTCCTTTTCACTAAAATTGGAAAGTTAACTTTTGCAATCCCTGCCATCATCCTTGATGACTTGAGTTATGACCTACTTTTGGGGACTCATTTTTTGCAGGAATTCAATGGAATTATTAATTACCATGACTAATTGCTATCTCTCTTGGGGTATAGAGTTCCCTTACTTTTGTCTGAACATGCTCATACACGACGTTAGTTATGTCTGTTGGAGGGGTCTAAAAGGTCTTATTCTATTCAATACCATGTTGGCGACCCTCATGTAAAATACACTCTACATCGGCGGATATCAAAGAGGGAATGCCTATTTTCTCCCTGAAAATCTATTTATTCCATTACAATTGCAGGTAATTATTAATACTTCTTTACATTTTTGATTCCCAAAGGATATTCATTACAAATCCAAGGCATTTTCAACCCTTTTTCTAAAGAAATCTTGCCTTGTCCTGTAGTATTGAATTATGCTTTGTCGCGATTCCAATATGACTGGATGATAAGCCCTAAGTCAATAAGGCGAAATGAATGGGATCCGATGGAATCAAACTCATTATGGTAATGTAAGCACTTTGAAATAAGGCGATATTGGGATCATTAGGAAATTGGTTGGATAGGGCGATAAGGCGATTTTGACATTTGACAAAAGGGTTTTGGATCACCTCAAATCAAGGCAATAAATAATTAAAGAATAATAAGCCAAAACCAATGAAAAGATGGTGACATGAATAGACTAAGTGGAAGAGTCGCTACCAACAGAGGCCGCTGAGATAGTAGTGAAACAAGGTGACTGGAGAAGTAGTTTTGAGCTTAAGTAAAGAAAGGAAGAAAGAGAAGAAGGAGCGGAGAAGGAAGGATCCGCTAAACAATATATTTTAAAAAAGAAGTGATTGAGATTTGCTCCCATGTTTATTATAAAATTAAATGGTTACAAGTGTATCAAGGAACCGACGATCATCATATCAACCATTCTAATTGTTCAATGGGGGAAACCCTGTATAAAAACCCCTTTAGCGGGTACATACTGAATTGCCAAGATTCAACAGTGGTGCTCACTACAGGGGGCCCATTGACCAATAACAAAATTACAAAAAAAATTGAACCATTGGCTATGTTGCATCCCAGTTGTTTCAAAATGAAATCTGCACGAAACAATGGCCCTGGGCCCTATGAGGAGTTGAGACTTGTGTTAGATACTGTGCTCAAAAGACAGGATGAGTTGCTTCAGAAGGTTTACAATGACAAGTTGCCGCCATTTGATTGCAAAAAATATTTATGGATTCTTTCGCCAATTTGAGTTTATGACTGAGAGAACTTTGGATCAACAAAGGGCAAAGCTTTTACTCTCCTCTTTGGACGTTGGAAGTGCTGATCAAGTTGTTTGTTACCTCTCAGCTAGTTCCATTTCATACCATGAAGTTAAGGAGATGGTGCTGCGATTGTTCAGCGGAACTGCAAAAATGTTGCAGCGGAAAGCCGAGTTCTTGACCATTGGGTTTCAGCGAAATGAGACCCTCACCACATTTACTGACCAATTTACTATGGAAGCGCATGTGCTGATTGGAGCAGGCATTCTATCCAAAGTTGATGTGTGTATAGCTATGACCTCAGTGGTGAAGCCATACCTGGAGCTTTACAATGTTATAGCTCTGCCTTAGAGCCAGACGTACCTCTCCTTATACTTGTTCAGTTTGTATGTAGATTATCTGAAAATTTTACTCCACCCAATACTGAGCAGATCCGTGCTGTCACAATTATTCACCCTAACCATGTGAGAAGAGATAACTGGGTAGAAAGAATCCCGTCAGGATACTCTTCTCCGTCCAATGGGCGTTCATTGTTTGCTGATCAACATCGATCTAGTTACCTCTCTGGGCCTAACTATGCTGACAGGGGGCAGTCGTTATACTGTTGGGGGTCTGGTTACAATGATCCTTTTCAAAATCATCGACCATTTGTACCAACTTATCCTAAACACAGCCATAGGTCTTACGGAGTAAGTTGTTTTAGTTGTGGTCATAATGGACATATGGGACAATGGTGTCCCAAGTGATGGATCCCTCCCTTGCAACGAGAGCAGGGCTATCAGGGAAAAGCCTGAGAGGAGTAGAGAAGTGACTCTCTACTTCCACTACCTAAAACTTACATGTCCCACCTGAGTCTACTGTGTTAAATATAGCTGAAGCTTCTCAGTATGATGACACATTCCTCTACCACCCGCCGGTTGGGAAAGTAAATGTGCTGCCCCCAGTGCACATTGAAGAAATGGCAGAAAAAAATTCTCAGGATCAACTGAAGCTATATGTTTGTAAAATGTTTGACCAAAATCTGTTAGATCAGCTAGAACCAGTTGCAGATGCCCTGTCATTAAGGGAAATAGATGTTTCCCTCCCAGTGGACACTATTGTAAACAGATACTCTAAAATTGGTGTGGGTATCAGAGTTTCCTGGGAAAACCTGAATCCTCAAGTGTACACCAGGTGAATAACCGGGATGCATCTTACTCTGAATGCACTTACTGTGACATTGTGGTAGCTAAAACTCGAGTACAGGTGATCATCAATACAGGTGCACCTGTTAACATTGTCTCCATTATATTGGTGGCAAAGAATCCTTAAAACCTGACATAGACCACCGAGTGGTGTATGGGACTGCTGGAGCTGAAACCACCACTTCTGAGGGAGCATATAGCGCTCTTCCCTTGCAATTCAGATCTATTGTTGTGATGGCTCCAGCAGTGGTATTGCCAAACAGCCACTATGATTTATTGATTGGAACTGCATTTATGCGACATTATGGGGCTATAGTTGACATGATGGAAGAGACCCTAGCCATTGCGGGACAGCAAATCCCTATATATTTCTCCTCTAGTAGAGCGCCAAAGAGTTCAGTGCATATGGGACAGATCAACCTTGCCTACAGCGATGGGGTGATTTCAGTGCGCTATCATTAATTAAAAAGAAAACGCGGTCCTTCTTCATCAGATATACGTATACCAAGGGTTACCTCTTAGAGCAGCTGGAGCTATATCCATTCCCTCTGGACATCAAGTAATAATCGACACTGAATTAGAGGTGGAAGTGCCAGTGGGGCTCTATGGGAGATCATTGGGCCTTATCATCAATCACGGCTTGAGCCCCATGTGGCTCCCGGCATCATACTACCAGGACATGGGGAGATAAAGGTGCTGTTAGCAAACCTGCAGAACAAACCAATGCAAATCTGCCGCCACCAAATTGTAGATTATCTACATCTGATTCCCATAGATGAGGTCTGTCAGGTTCATGATTTTGGATCATTGGATGCATTTGGACTACCGCTTGAAACATCAGTCAATGCACTAATGGTGGTACCACAGGGTAATTTAACAGGAATAACAGATGAACAAAAAGACCAAGCAACAGCTTTATTTCAGAAATACAAGGGAATTTTCGCTGTTGATGACCATGATTTAGGATGTGCTCGGGGGTGGTCCATCAATTGGACACCAGCAATCATCCTCCAATAAGGTCTCAGCTAATCTGCCATTCTCAGGCAGCGGAAGATGTGGTTACTAAGGAAATCGACAAGTTATTGCAACAAGGGATGCTTGAGCCATCCAAGAGTCCGCGGGCTTCGCCTGTTCTGATTGTAAAAAGAAGTACAGCACCCACTGTGTAGTAATAGACTACCAGAAGCTCAACAGTATTACAAAAAAGGATTCATATCCCTTGCCTAGAATTGACGATGCTCTGGACCAATTAGGGGGTGC
The DNA here is from genome assembly GCA_022478985.1 of Massospora cicadina. Classification (NCBI taxonomy): domain Eukaryota; kingdom Fungi; phylum Entomophthoromycota; class Entomophthoromycetes; order Entomophthorales; family Entomophthoraceae; genus Massospora; species Massospora cicadina. The sequence continues at coordinate 66,533 of JAKSZP010012063.1, forward strand.
TCGCTACTTTTCTGTGATGGACTTAATATCAGGCTACTGGCAAATCGAGTTACCCTTGGTGGAACAGGAAAAATGTGCTGTAATCACCTCTAAAGGCCTTTTTCAACCAACATGGATGCCTCAAGGACTTTGTAACGCTCCGGCTAATTTTCAGTGTGCCATGGACAATATTCTTGGTAACCTGAAGCTGTCATGCATCCTAGTATACCTCAATGATATTGATGTTTTCTCTGGAACCTTTTCAGAGCAACTCGAACACCTCAAAGCAGTATTCTGCCAGCTGGCTGAGGCGAACATTAAAATTAAACCTCAAAAGTGTAACTTCTTCAAAGATCAGCTGGAATACATGGGGTTTGTGGTAGAATCAACTGGGCTGCAGCCACAACCAGCTAAGGTGGAGGCCATCAGCCAAATGACTACTCCCAATAGTAAGCGCAACATAAAGGTATTTCTGGGAATGGTCAGTTACTACCAACGCTTTATCCCTAATTTTAGCTGTATTGGTGGGCCACTATTTGAGTTGTTAAAGAAGGATGCTGTGTTAGAATGGATGGAGCGTTGTCAATCCACTTTTGATGCACTCTGTTTGGCGTTGAGCAGCGCACTGGTGTTGCAATATTCAAACTTTAATTGGGAGTTTATTGTTCAAATGGATGCATCCCTTTCTGCTGTTGGGGCGGTCCTGTCTCAGAAGGACGATGAAGGGGAGGAGCGCCCCGTGGCATACTGCAGTCATAGCTTAAATTGTCATGAACAAAACTATACTGTGAACAAGTGAGAGTGCTTAGTGGTGATTTATGCATATAAGCAGTTCTGAGTCTACCTGCATGGAGTAAAGTTTAAGGTTGTCATGGATCATTCATCATTGCGCTGGTTGCAAAACTTGAAAGAGCCTGAGGGGCGGCTAGCTTGATGGTCTCTTAAGCTCCAAGCTTACGACTTTGAGATTTTACATTGACTGGGAGCCAAACACCAAAATGCTGAATGTTTATCGAGATTACTGACAATTGCAGTTACGGCAGATTTAAGCAATATCATGTTTGACAAAATGCTCAGTGGAAAAGATGAAGATGAACCACCTCAAGTAATTAAGTTACTAGACGAACTTAGGACCAATACGTTCTTAAGAAATGGGGAATTGTATAAGAGTATAGGGGACGTTACCATGAATATACCAAAGCCTTCTACCCGCCCAAATATTATTATGAGTGCACATCGAGCAGTTGGCCATAGCAAAGTCCAGAAAACTCTTGAAATTGTTGAGACTGAGGTATTATTGGGAAAGTATGCAATATGACGTGCTTGAGACCCTGTCTTGCTGCCACCAGTGCCAGGTGGAGAAGCCGTTCCACCAGAAGACTTCATACCAAATGGTCAAGCCTCGCTTTGCTTGGCGCACCATCTCTATTGATGTTGTGGGCCCACTGCCAACTGGAGCAAATTGTCTAAGTATATCCTGGTGGCAACTGACCACTTGACAAGGTGGGTGGAGGCGCGAGCCATCTGGGATCTAAGGGCGGTTACTGTGGCTAAGTTTGTAATGGAATGTATCATACAGCGTCATGGCTGCCCCTAGTTTATCCTTACTTACAATGGAACCAACTTCACCTCCCACATCTTGCCCAAGCTCAACGAATTAATGGCCATCCGCGGGGTCCTAACAACCCCGTATCACCCTGAGTCCAACAGAATGGTTGAGCGAGTTAATGGGACTCTGGTGAATATACTCCGAAAAATTGGTTATAGATAGACCCTCCAATTGGAGTACCCTTCTTTCTACCGCAGTATTTGACTACAATATTAGCTACCATTCAGCCATGGGAAAAAGTCCCTTCAATTGCTTTATGGGAAGCACCCTGCTCTGCCTGCGCTGCTGTATACCTGTATAGAGGACACTGGCAGAGTGGATCTGCAGCGATATTTAACCACCCTTACAAAAATGCTGATTAAGTTACAAACTGAAGCGTACTTGTTCAGCATTACCATGAAATTTAAAACCCAGGCTATGGACCAAGTACAGCGGATTAGCATAATGCAGTTCAAAGATGATCTGGTGTTATTCCACAATCAGCATGGGTTTGGCCAGAAGCACAAACTTGCCAGTATATGGATTGGTCTGTTTGAAGTCATTGAGAAAACTGGGGTTGACACATATACTATTAAGGACCCCAGTAGTGGTCAAATCATCAACTGAGTGCATGCAAAATTCCTCCGAGCATATAAGCAATAAGAGCCTCATCATCCAGTCAAGGAGGGGGTAATGTCGCGATTCCAATATGACTGGATGATAAGCCCTAAGTCATTATGGCAAAATGAATGGGATCTGCTGGAATCAAACTTGTAACGGTAATGTAAGCACTTTAAAATAAGGCGATATCAGGATCATTAGGAAATTGGTCAAATAGGGCAATAAGGCGATGTCAACATTTGACAAAAGAGTTTTGGATCACCTCAAATCAAGGCGATAGATAATTAGAGAATAATAAGCCAAAACCAATGAAAAGATTGTGACATGAATAGACTAAGTGGAAGAGTCAGTACTGACAGAGGCTGCTTAGATATCAGTGAAATGAGGTGACTGGAGAAGTAGTCTTGAGCTTAAGTAAAGAAAGGAAGAAAGAGAAGAAGGAGCAGACAAGGAAGGATCCGCTAAACAATATATTTTAATAAAGAAGTGAAAGGGAATTGCTCCCATTTCTATTTTAAAATTAAGTGGTTACAAGTGTATCAAAAAAACCGGCAATCATCATATTAATTGTTCTAATTGTTTAATGGGGAAACCCTGTGTAAAAAACCCTTTAGTGGGTATATACTAAATCGTCGAGATTCAACATGCTTATTCAGGATTGTTATCTGTTTTATTGGAAAACCTTACCAATGAGCTGAAAATGGTAGATCAAAAGCACCCAATTGCTTAAGTCAAGTTATTGCCCTTATTCCTGGATTTATTATGTTAAACCTTTTGGAAGCCTACAAGACTTTGGGTTGGAAAGCGATCAGGAAATTCTGACTGTGGGGTCTGCTATCTAAAAACACCTCACTAATGAACAGGGGAAACAAGTGCTTCATTTGTTAGAAGGATACTCTGACATTTTTGCTAAGCACACTTACGACTTTGGTAAAATGAAAGGGGTAATGCACTCCATTGAAACTAGCAATCAACTTCCTATTTACGCCATGCCCTATCATAAGTTTAAATAGGAAGAAGCTCAGGTTATCAAAGAATTGCATCAAATATTGGAGGCTGGACTATTGAAACCCTCCAATAGTCCTTGGGCTTCTCCATTTCTGTTGATCAAGAAGAATGATGGTTCTCATTAAGTGGTTATAATTTATGTAGACTGAATGCTATTACTCAATGAGACAGTTATCCTTTATCTAGGATCAATGATTCCCTTAAGTTGTTGGCTGGATCAAATTATTTTTTGGCTATGGACTTAGACAGTAAATACTGACAAATCAAAGTTATCCTCAGAAGACCGAGCTAAGTGTGCTCTAATATCCAGTGAAAGTTTATTTGAACCAACTCAGATGCCTCAAGGATTTAGCAACGCCTCAGCCACTTTTCAAAGGGCTAAGGATGGTATGTTATGGGACTTAAAGCTCACATGTGTTATGGTACATCTTGACACTATTATCATGTTTTCCAAACCTTTACCAAACATTTGGGCCATCTGAAAAAGGAGTTTTCAGGCAAATTCGAAGTTCTTCCTTAAAGCTCAAACCCCACAAATTTCATTCTTCCAAAAGGAAATGGAGTTTTCAGGACATCAAGTATCAGCTAAAGTGATTCAACCCCTCTCAGATAAAATTCAAGCTATTCATTGAATGCCTCCTCCTACCTCTCTGCGGGATATTTAAGACTTTCTCAGTATGGTTGGGTATTATCAGCAATTTATACCCAACTTTGCTGATATGGCTGAACCATTATTCCATCTGTTACAAAAAGAAGTGCCCTTTGGGTGGAGTTCAGCTCAGGAAAAGTCATTTAATTCTCTGTGAACTGCCTTGACTAAGGCACCTGTTTTAATTCATCCTCAATTTGATAAACCTTTTTTTATTTTTATATTGATGCAAGCAATGTTGCTATTGGGGTATCTTATCCCAGTGTGATGAAGAGCAGAAGTATCATCCCATCACATTTTATAGAAAACTTTGTCCAAAGCTGAACGAAATTGCAGTGTAACTGAGCGGGAGTGTTTAGCTGTAATTCTAGTAATCAAGCACTTCCATCCCTTCTTATATGGTAACCATAATACTGTTATTACTTACCATTCTTATTTAAGATGGTTGCAGAATATGAAGTATCCTGATGGGAGATTGGCTCGTTGGGCTTTAGATTACAAAATTATGATTTTTCTATTGTTCATCATTCAGATGCTCAACATCAGAATGCTGATGGTCTGTCCTGACTACCTATTCTGACTTTGGAAGTGGAGAAGAAAGAATGCATATATAATCTCATTGGCTGTCTAAGATGTGAGATTGAGAGTCTGAATAAGATCAATCCTTTTAAAATCTATCACCCAAGATACTATGATCCAGGAAGGAGCTTTACATAAGAAGGTTAAATCTAAGTGGTTACCCTTTTTACACACAAACTCAAGATTTCATGCTTTTATGTAAGGACATGAGCAAGTAGGCCATAGTGGGTTGAAGAAAACTCATGAATAGTTAAAAGCCCGATATTACCAGAATAACATGACTAAATTTATCTGAGACCCTTGACTTGTGTCATATCTGTAAAAGTCATGAAATTACCAACCCTGCTTATCAACATCAAGTTGTTCCCCTGACTAAAGCATTTGAAGTGTTAAGCATTGATATAGTAGGTTCTTTTCCTTGCAAATTACATGAAGTTGTGTTTCTAACAGTTTAAATGAAGCCTTAACTTGGGGCTTCAAACTTGTTACTTATTATGGGCAACATCAACATATATTTACTATTATTAATCTAACAATCAATTCTTTGTTGGGTCTAAAGCTCAAAATCATTAATGACTTCGATTTAATTAGCATTGTCCAAATTCAATTAATATTGGATGAACTCGAGATAAATTATAATTAAACTGGTCCACTAATTGATAAACCTGGCTGATAAACTATCACAACTATTATTCTACCTTGGAAGGGATGAATCCCTTATTTTTAATGTTATCTTATCTCAAACTTCACCTTATCTTATGATTACTTTATCTGTTACCTAGTTCTCTTTATCCTCTAAAAGATTTAGGATGATATTTCCTAATATATTCCCAGTTCCAACAGGGCTTGCGCTGATCATTCATTATATCCCTTATTTTATCCCTTATTTTACTAACACTATTTAAGGTGTAAATGATTTACTCTTAAAAATAACTTTTACACTTCTACCTTGAATTAGGCTCTCTGAAAGTTCACTCTTGTTTTTGGGATCTCTAATTTAGTGTGGTTAAGTCCCTAACTCTAAACTTTTGGGACCTCTGAACCTGCCTAGGTTAAGTCCCCAATTATTAACTATTAGGACCTCTGAACCTGTTGTTAAGTTTAAGTCCTACTCTCGCCTGTCCACCTCAGCAAGCTTCGAAGGACCCTCCTTCAGACCTCCCTCAGTCCCAACAAACTGATGCTTTCTGCCAGGTCCCTTCCGAGCTGCACCCTGAGCTTAATATGCTCTCTTAGGACAAGCAACCAATATGACAGAAATTAATAAAACTCCCATGAGTGAAGAATTTTAAATGAAGGACCCCATCTACGAGTTAGAGATGACTGACCATTTCGCCAAATATGAGCAAGCATACACCAGACTGGATTCATACGCCACAATCATTAACATTAATCAAGTTCTGCTCGATAAGTACACCAACAAGTACAAATCTTCCATGTTAAAAGTTCACCAAAATTTATATGATCCCAAATACCGCGCCTACTCCAAAAACTACTTTGCATCTGCCCAGGCCATCAGGATCTGCGATCACACTAGAATCGCCTCCCATTATGTCATGGTTAATATTTATAAAATGGTTTGTGACCTTAAACTTGTTACACTAGAAAGGAACGAGATGATGGCTAAGGTTGATGCACTATTGGCTAAATACAGTACCACCATCTCTGAAATTTACCTTCAGGAGATGCTTGCTACCAAATCCCATCCAAATACCCTTTCTGTCTGCACTGAAGAAAATTTGAATGAACTTGGAATGAGCGACGGGGTGAAAAACAAGATCCTCACATAAATGGATGTTGGGTCATAAACTGTCCAAAATAGTCCTATTATCTTTTATGTTATCAACTCTCATTCCCTCAATAAGGAACACCAAGAAGAACTTGGGCTTGCTGAAGCCAATAAATTGGATGTTGCTATTAAAGCCGAAGCCCAACAAGAAAATCTTGAGTTAATTTTGGTGGCCGAGCTGGAACGCCTTGATGATCAAAATGAAGTGGCTGACCTAAACGCGTTGGCATCAAACTTGTTTTTCTCTACCGAGGCTCCCAAAAACTCCAACAACTTGCTCATGCCAACCAAGCCAAGTGCCCTCGAGACCAAATCACACTCTCTTACTGCTTTAATTTATTCTAAATCGTTTATTTAATATTCTTTGGTTTTTAATGATATCTTAGGTTTTTCTGCAAACATTGGAGAAGATTTTAAAAAGCTGCTTCCCAACTGCTTTAAATTACTAATGCAAAGCTCTGTTCAATTTCTCCTGCCTTCGCCTACCTGCCCAATAATTTCCCTTTCTTCTCTTTACTACCTAAAGTTTCTTGAACCAGAATTACTTGCATTTATCTCATTAACCTTGCAATCCCTTCACACTGATGTGGGCTCTATCTCCATCAAATTAGATATCAACTTGATTGAATCTAAGCCTAAATCAACTTTCTTCTATCCTCCTAACCAGCCCTTTCATTCTAATACCAAGACTAAGGCTGCCACTCCACTGATTGTATACTCAAACTCTCTACATTCTCACCAACCCAATAATTGGTATCCCTGGTTAAGGCTTGGAGGGGGCGTTGTTGTGATTCTCAACAATTTAAATGAAGCCTCAACTTGGGGCTTCAAACTTGTTACTTATTTTGGGAAATATCAACATATATCTACTATTATTAATCTAACAATCAATGCTTTGTTGGGTCTAAAGCTCAAAATCATTATTAACTTTGATTTACTTAGTATCATCCAAATTCAATAATAAAAGGATGAACTCGAGATAAATTATAATCAAACTGCTCCACTAATTGATAATCCTGGCTGGTAAACTATCACAACTATCATTCTACCCTGGAGGGGATGAATCCCTTATTTCAATGTTATCTTATCTCAAACTTCAGCTTATCTTATGAGTACTTTATCTGTTACCTACTTCTCTTTATCCTCTAGAAGATTTAGGATGATATTTCCTAATCTATTCCCAGTTCCAACAGGGCTTGCACTGATCATTAATTATGTCCCTTATTTTATCCCTTATTCTATTAGCACTATTTAAGGTGCAAATGATTTACTCTTTAAAATAACTTTTACACTTCTACCTTTAATTAGGCTCTCTGTAAAGTTCACTCTTGTTTTTGGGATCTCTGAATTAGTGTGGTTAAGTCCCTATCTTAACTTTTGGGACCTCTGAATCTGCCTAGGTTAAGTCCCCAATTATTAACTATTAGGACTTCTGAACCTGTTGTTAAGGTTATGTCCTACTCTCTCCTGTCCACCTCAGCAAGCTTCAAAGGACCCGCCTTCAGACCTCCCTCAGTCCCAACACATGACCATCAGTATATTATTATGTCTGTAGACCATTTAACTAAATGGGTTGAGGCCATTTCCATTGCCACCCCCTTGGCTAAAACTAAAGCGCTATTTCTATAACAACACATAATCTCTCAACATGGGCATCCCAAGGGCCTTATATCAGATAATGGGACTAATTTACGTTGCAACTTTTACAGGAATTATTTAAATTATTCAACCCTGCCCAACAATTTATTGTTCCATACAATTCCTCTATGAATAAATCCATCAAACGAACCAGTGAAACTCTAGTTTTTATTTTATGAAAGATGGATTCTACTAATCCATCTTGGTGGAATTTTATTTGCCTAGTGCTTTATTAGCGTATTAGATAATCTATCATCAAAATATCAAGATGTCACCTTTCAAGTACATATATGGGCAAGACCCCTCAGTTCTTCTAGTGTTCAAGCAATACTTGAAGAAAGCAACCAGAACACTCTGATTTAATTATGAGAAATCTGGTGGATGAGATTATTTGTCTTCAAGCTCAAGTCATGATTAGGTTGAAGTAACCACTCAAAGAGAGACTCAAAGAACAAATCACCATAAACCTGCCTTACCTGAATACCAAATTGGAGATTACATTATTTATTACCACTTTCAGTTGGTGGGAAAAACTGAGAAGTTAGTATCCAACTGGTCTGGTCCTTATTGAGTTAACTTTTAAAGTGGACTATAATACTCAGTTGTTCATGTTGATACTGGCATAGTGATAAATTATATCCACCCTAGGTTTTTAAGAATTCACCCTCCTCCACAATCAAATCTTGAGGGGGGAAGTATTGGGATTTCACCAAATTCTCTTGTTTACAAGTGTTCTAATCCATCAATTCCCCCAGCATCATCAGAAGGTAAGCATAATTTATCTAAATCTATCAAGGTTAGTAATAACATTCAGCCTCATTATGATCGATTTTTGAAGATTTGATCATGCAGTGATTAATTAACTCTGATAGATCATGAAGCATATCAAAACCTATAAATATCACATCCTTTTGATAACAATTAGTCTATGTATACCCTGTTTTACTTTATTTTTCACTTTTTGGAGAATCCACTTAAAGTAACTTTGAGAGAAAACCTTCCCATAGGAAGTGTAATTCAAAACTAGACCACACAACCCTTCCAGCCTGCCCACATACCTTGCAAACCACTAACGCAGCGGGCTCTCATGAAACTCCCCCACACTTCAAACGCCTCCTCTGCACCATTTGGCACATGGGGTGGTCCGTCACACTCACAGGCGCTAGTCAGGGAAGGGGTAGGACCAGAGCCCACTTCACACTAAGATCCCAGAGGACAACCCTAAAAGGGACACACACAACGTGGCCCCAGTCATTGGAAGACTTGACTACCTGGATGCTTTAGACATCCCATATGATCTCACAACACATAAGGTAATATGGAGGCTAAAACATCATCTGCTCCTCCAACCAAGGGTAAGAGCTAACATATGGCGTTTCCTCAGAAGAGCCTACAGAACAGCAGATCGCTCCAACTCTCTTCATGAAGAGTGCGCAGTGTGTGGAGGGGATGGAACCCTACACCACCACATTGAAGCATGTCCCCATCTAGAGCCATATGGCAGGAAGTTTCGCGCCTGCCAAGGATCCAAAAAAACCAGAAATTATCAAGTTTCAGGAGCCTCCTCATGCTCCAACTTGAATCCCCCAATACCACCTACACCACGCTCCCTAATAGTAACCATTGCAATGTGGACAATCCATACCATAGTTTTGGATGCTTTCAAGGGAACCATACCAACCATCCGTGGTCAATTAGCAGATTCCACCTACACCTACTGGAACATTTCCAAGCATGGATATACGGATACATGAAGCCAAGTCAACAAAGACTCGATGAGTCATGGTTCCCAGTCTGGTTTCTGCACATGGTCCCCTTCCTTCACACCTGATCCATAACAGGGGAAACCCCCTCAGAGTAGCTCACTTAACCCCCATACCTGGCAGTACCAGCTGGCATCAGGGGTAGCTCATCTACTCTGGGGTGCCTAATTTAATTACACTTCAACTCCCCTATCCCATTATGTATTTCGGTATTGCCCATCCCCTGGTCAGCTTACCTCAGTTACATAAAATGTACTACTATTCACCACAGATCCTAACACCCCCACAAAGCTTGCCATGGTCTTTAAAGTGGTTGGTATAAATAAACCTGCTAGAGTCTAGTTATCCCTACCCCTATCAGGTGATTGACCAATTATTGAGCAAAGGGACAAAAGTAATGATGAGCTATTGGATAAAGCTATCAACTTCTTGATAAAGTCATTCTTTACTGACAATTTATGGATCCTACAAGGTATTTCAGGAGGAAGATCATTAAGGACATGACCCATTTGTTGCAGGCCACTCATTCAAAGGCAAGACCACAAAATTGATCAACCTTTTTACTGCTGGAAAGGCATGGCTTCAAACGTGACTAAGTGCACTAGATATTGTCTCACCTGAATCTTCTCCTAACCCAGTTTCTAAAAAGCTAATGGTCTCTTTATAGAGCTTCAGACTGATAAAGGCTTTTTATATTACTAAATAGACACTATTTTTTAAACTTCCCGTTTCTTAGGTTGTTGAAGCACTGATCTCTATGGCGAACTTCATCAAGGTAGCACAATGCGTCCCACTGTTACATTATAGTATATCCGTTCAAAAAGCCACCTGTTTGTTGGACATATGTAAGTCTTTCACAGTATTCTAAGGATGAAGTCAGTGATTAAGGTCCCCATACTACTTCTGTTTTCTAAAATTTCTTTCTTATATGACTTGATATCTGTCCATATCAATCCACAGCCTTTTAGTTTTATAGAGCCAGATAATGAGGGTAAACAAAGGGTTAAAGATAGTACATGCATGGCTACACCATAGCAGTATAGTCTTCTGGGCTTCACATATAACGTTTGCACAATTATCATATAGTAATATAACTCACATTTTTACGGGTACCTCCCCTTTCTTTAAAAACTACATCTACAATCCAAGCTTCAATATGAGACTGGGGCCTGATGCATCCATTGTAGCCATATGTATATAAGCTTAGGAGTTAGATAAATCCACAGAAGGTAAAAGAACATTAGGTTGTTGTAAAAGTCTACAAAGCTTCTTAGATTTCAAAATTGTGAGTGCAATAAGTACTAACTAGGTGACTTAATCAGGCAACATTAAGTACTTGCGCATCAAACCCTGCTAGAAACTTGGACCCAATCATTAGTTTGACCAATTAAAGGAATCTGCAAGTTGACCCTGATTCTTACCAAGTTAACCTTCACTGATTAATCAAATCTTACAGAAACCCTGCATAAATGCCTCCTGGCCCAAAAATGGACACATGCTTACCAACGTGAGCCCATGATGGTTAGTTGAAGAACCTAAGAATGATATCATTGCCAACATTGTCTCCCATCTTTCTTGTGTCACTCACAGTATTTGTTGTTTTGGTAAGGTCACGACAAGATGGAAACAGCTGCAATAGTAGGGATTTTACTAGTTCTCCAAAGCTGGTTTGAATGGCTTATAAGGAGTTTCTTTAATTAAGTGACCCCTACTACCCAAGTTTCGCTTTCAGTTATGAAGTTTTCTGCATCATACAAGATTTTTTGCCCTTTTTGATGTCCCTTCCAGCAGTGTGGATCCCCAACCAATAATGGAGGCAATGTCACAGACTTGACATTATTCCTGGTATATACCAAACTAAAACCAAGAACTTTTAAAAACCAAAGTTACTAATTAAGGGCCTCTGAAAACCTTATGCATCTCTTCAAGGACACTGATAATATAAGTTTTGTGGCCATATTTTCCAATTAAAGACTCTTGGCTATTAACAGCATTAACAGCATTGACAGCATTCCAAAAACATTGAAACCATTAAGTATGAAGCAATTGAATTTGTCCAAGTTTGTCAAATTTCAATCTCATTATAATTTAAAGCCCTGTTCCAGAAGAATTTGATAACTAATTTACTATCAGAATTCGCTGTAAAGTATGTGACTCTTTTTGCACTTCTTTACTATTTGGTGTAACTATACTGCAGAACGTAAAAAAAGTTTTGTTCTTCCAAGATAATCAATTTTTTGGTTTAAGGCTGACATAATAATCTGTTGAAAGAAATTTTATGGGAAGACTTTTTTGTATCAAAGTTTATGGTAAGACGTGATCATTTTGCAAAATCTTATTTGATTCTTAACTAAATCTTGCCAAGCCATGGCACAGTTATCAGTGCATGAGATGTGTAAGATCCCAGGCTCCAGTTATCAAGATTGATAGGGCCCTGCTTTTCTTTAGAACCAGGAAGGGAACCAACCTTAAGGCGCTTCCCTTGAATTAATTAAGGGCTGAGTTATACTGTGGATGAGCGTTGAGGAAATTCTGCTCTCCTTGTTTATTTTCCCCTCCTACACCCAGCTCCTGATCCCAAACCTTTAATTTTAGATTCAGCAGATCAGTATGTGCAACGAATCAAGAAGCTTTTTGTTAGATCCAGACGATTACTAAAATTAGTACAAGGGTCACAAACGCCCCTTTCCAACAGAGGGCTCGAATTAGAGCATACTATTATAAATTATAATGACTTGGGCATCCCCAAGTAAATTCTTTTATCAAATTAAGTCCTGAATATGTCCTAAGTCAGACAGTAAAGGCAAATTATGGGATTCAGATGTGTCTGCAAGTTTGGATGGCATCACAGAATAATTCAAAGTTATGAATGAGATCAAACTCTATTGATTAAGCAATGCGGACAAATTTAATTGCTACAAATGTATCAAATGTAATATTTGAAACCTAATTCAGAGCCCTTGAGTTTAAAGTCATTCTAATTTTTGGACTATACTGTTTATTGATGCCAAACTCCTCACTTGACCAGCCCTAAACCTAGCACATTGCTAATGATAAGGTGCTTGCTTATTCTTTTTATCGTTTTCCCATATAAAATTTTAACCTTAAAATCTTGATTTATTATATTTAAATTTAAGAAACGTTTTGTGCTACTAAAGAGTATTTCATATAGAAAATGCTGAATGACGTTTCTTTTGTAAGAGGGCAATAGTAGAATTTTCTTTTCAACTTTCAAATTAATAGCTTAAACAACTCTGAGAACATCATACCCTCCATTTCACTAAATGAAGAAACCCAAAACCTATCCATCGTTTCTCCTTAGTTGACCCTGAAAGATAGAGCGTCACCTTATAGTCTGAGGCTGCTGTTGTGGGTGTTCAGGAACCTGCACTTAGACTCAGTTTTATTTTAGATCCTACAAATATTAACAAAATCTTCCAAAAACCTCAACGTCCTTACCAATATAGGGGTATGATCTCTTCTCATTTGTCATAGCTAGTGAAATTTTGCCTCTGGTAAACATCCCTTCCGAGGCTAGTCATCAAAGCCTCTGGAATTCAGGCCAGGATCTTTATGAGACGTTAGTGATCTCTTTAAGAGCATTGATCAAAAAACGGGTTCTTGTGTTACCAGTCAGGCCTGAAGCTAATGGTGCAAAAATGGCCTGAAAATTGGGATAAAATCATAGAGAAAATCCAAAAAAACTGCTAGGTGCAAGGTAACCAAGTTTGGCTGTTTTTGAAAATTTTGATCTTGTTGAAAAGTAAAAACTTTTAAGAGCAAATTTTTTAGTAATTGATTAAATTTATTAAATAACCCTCACTATATTAGTATCCAAGCTCTATATTATTTTTTGTATTTTGGATATTCAGCTACTTTCAATAAACTTCAAAATATATTTTCTTTGAGCTTTCCATTGGTTTAAAGGGTTTTTATAGGTATTGTTAAAGACTTATAGCAATGGTAGCCCTATTTTAGATTCTGGTCTGACACTACTTTTAGGAGCAAAACTGGCATTATGCGTGGCCTATTCAGCTGAGTCCTCAGCTTCTTATTTGACCAATATTCGTCTTAGTACCAAAAAAAACTTACTCAGCTTTCAGTGAATCCTCCCCTTACTGGTCTTGGTCAGTTTGGTGATTGTTTTAACTCGAAAATTTACTTGGAAATTTACTGGAGATAATCTAAGACGTTGCTTCTTGCTTCTCGCCCACTTTGCCCTCACCTTGCAGTTTTTAACTATATAGTTACCCTCAGCAACTGCATGCTCTTCATTCTTCTTGACATTATCTGATTAGAAATAAATTTATTATTGAGTTTCTTCTCCTAATGAGTTTTTATAAGTTAGACCAGCCCTAGAAGAGGTAACCCTTTCTAAACGGCTCATTGGGTTGGTACAGTTGTCTTTCTCCTATCTTTGGCCTTTGTCATTATAAATAGCGTGCTGAGGGCGTTGCGCAGCTCTCCCTACAAAAAACTCATACACTGTGCATTATCTGCCACTAATCACTTAGCTCTATCCACCTCCCAGGACTCAAAATCCAGAAAAAAGATCTTTAACAATCTGTTTAACTTTAGGGCTCGTCATATGTACCAAGGCAAAAATTAGCTGACGTCCTTCTCTTCCTATTTCTTCTTTGAGATCTCTGAGGGAGCTCACCAGTGGTTACTCTTTTCAAGTGAGACTAGTAAAATCCTCCTGGAATCTCAACCACTTTAAAAGCCTTTATTAAATCCCAAGAATTCCCTCCTGCTACTTTAAGAATTATAACTTTTATGTTCATCTGGCCCAAAAAGGCCTCACTATTGCCCAGTTCTCAATCCTGTTCTATGAAAAGGCTTTAAGACTATAATCACTTGAACAGCTGAAAATAAACCTCCTCCGCAAATCCCTGGATAATACTGCTGCCATCCTTGGCATATGGGATAATTCTACCCCTTCCTTTTCTGATACTTGCTCCATCCTCACGTCTATTCTGTTCCATAGCATTTGCGTCACCAAACATATTATCAAAGCTGAACTTAAGATCCTAGAGCTTGACAGCTCTGTCTCAGTTGTTCACTCTTAGGGAACCTTTCTTGTTAAACCTGACTCCCGTCAAGTTTCTGATCCCATTTTGACATATCCCATTGAAAAACTGACTGTCAAGACCTCCTCCAACCTGATCATTGGATATCCCACCCAATGTGTCTCCAAAGTACTATTTAAACTGGCAGTGAGCTCACTGGCAGGTGAGAATTAAACCTCTGTTATAGGTGGGGGTCTCCTCTCACTGCCCTGCACTGCCACGCTCCATGGAGTACCCTCGCTTTTGTCAAAAAAGTAGAGGGGGTTAATAAGTCTATTTCATTTGATAAAGAGCATTCACTTTACTCTAGCTTTGAATACTCTATTGCATTTTTAGAACCTATTCTCCATGATCAACTTAATAACTCTTTTGGCAAGGTGGAACAGATTTTTCTTATTATACTGGAGTCATCCTCTTTGGCTGACCTTTATTTAGAAACAGGTGAATATCACAAAAAAAGATTGAGAACAAGCTATCTTTGGGTGACCTTTCAGGAAGTCTGGCTGTTCTTACTAGCTAGTTGCCTATAAAAAGCATCTTCCGCTGCTGAGCATAGAGCATAAAGTTTTCCCACACTCTTTAATCTGTGTGAGCGACACACAGGCAATATGAAGTCCTACTCCTTTGAATCGCGTGGGGATAATCCTATCTACTCCCTCTTCTGGGCTCAGAGCTGCCTTATTTTCCTTTGGCTCCTCAGCTAGAAAAATTTTGCCTGTGCACTTCTTGTTCATGGCTACTTTCTTCGCCTCTAGAAGAAACTTCCAATCTCTCATCTCTGTAGACACTGGTGCTACTTAAAACTTGATCTTCCAAGAGCTAGTGGATGGCTTAGATCTACCCTTAGGGGTAGGACAATTTGTAAAGGCGGGTTGTCTCAGCTACCCCCTAGGTACTGAGAACTGTCCTTTGTTCCCTTCTGTTAAGTTTTAGCTGATAGTTCAAGCTAAAAGACTTTAAACGATAAATTGAGGATATAGTCTCACTTACTAAAGATTTTCAGCTTTTAATTTATAAAGTTAATACTCCAATAATCCTTGAAAAAGGAAAAATATCTCAGTACAACTACAGTTCTTTATTCTACTGGCTTTGTATAGATATAAGACCATCTGTCTTTGTAAACAAATAGGTTTTTTTCTATACAATAAGGACTACTTCTCCAGAAGGATACTACGCTAAGTACTTTATTTAGAAAGTATGGACACACATTCACTACCTAATAATTGTTGATAGTCAAAAGGGAACATTTAGCCAAATAAAAAGGATAATAGAAAAAATATGAATAAAAAAATGATAAGCAATTTTTAGTTTTTGGGCGCCAGTGTTGTATACCTCTTGGGCACATCCTGGTCATACTCATCTACTAGATGAGCTCATTCAAACCATGGCAATCCTCTTCTGGTCATGGCAAAGCTTTAAATAATTTTCCAAAATCAACTTGGCCCTTGATTTATCTAATTAACAATCATACTAGCCCAACTGAAGTCAGTTTCTCTCATAATAATAAAGATTTTGGGTTTAATTGTGGCATTTAGTCAAAGTATATTGTCCCATACCCAGACCAAATAGAGTTTTGTCAGATTGACATGCAACAGTAAATGGGAAAAAAGATAGATAAATATGATAAATGACTTACCCCAATCAGGGAGGTTGTCAGGGAACTTATATCACTAGGTACGCCCTATATAGGCTGTCCATGCTGAAGTGCTACCATGCTGGTTACAAAGATTGACATACAAATTAAACTCAGTGCTTTATTGTTAATGCACGTATTTGGAAGGTGCAATTAGATTAATATTATAAGACCCACTTGTTGCACCCAACTGGGCCCCATAATTGGGCATGTTTTATTACATCATTGCTAAAAATAAGATTCAATAAAAGGGAATTGGGAAAGTTATCTATTGCGGGATGAGTTGAACTATTATATCAAATTATGCTGATAAATCAAGAAGGATCAAGGTATTCATCAATAAAAATAATCTATCACCATTGGTAATTTTCTAAGGGTTTGCTATTTGAGTCAACCACCAAAATTTAACATTTCCCTCTTTGACTGAATTAAACCCAGAGCTTGCCTATTTTCCTTCTTTGGATAGGTGAATATGAGGTTTTCTTAGTTATCTTAAATGGTTCAACCCAAATTATATTTAATTTTTGAGTTCAGTTCAAACCATGAGTGTTACAAACTAATAATTTTTCATTTACAACGAATTTGGGAAGATCATTAAGTTTTCTGATTATTCTTATGCTGGGCTTTTGGATTTTAAATTATTGTAAAAGTCCTGAGCTTTCAGTTTAATTGAAATTTTTGGCAAGCTTCTTGATATACTGTGGATGTGGCATAATGTGAGGTCTTGAAGCATGAAATATAATAATGGCATATGACGGGATGCTTCTCATATAGCAAGTTGAAGTGGAGGCATTTTTGTGGCCAAATGATATGAAATATTGTGAGCAAACATGGATGAACTGTATATGTACTCCACTATGAGGGTTTTGGGAAGGTTACTTCCTGAGAATGTTTACAAGAGCTCCA
The DNA here is from genome assembly GCA_022478985.1 of Massospora cicadina. NCBI lineage: Eukaryota > Fungi > Entomophthoromycota > Entomophthoromycetes > Entomophthorales > Entomophthoraceae > Massospora > Massospora cicadina. The sequence continues at coordinate 83,755 of JAKSZP010012063.1, forward strand.
TTAATTCGTTCAACTGCACCATTGGTTTAAGGGTGATATGGAGTTAAAGACACACCTCACACTACCATTAATTCATTGAGTTTCTGGACAACATTTGCGGTAAATTTTTTTTTAATTATTTAATAAAATAAATACAGACATATGTGATGATGAATGAAATGCTCCAAGACAAATTTTGCAGCAGTTGAAGCCCCTAAGTTCTAAATAGCTCTGGATTTGACTCATTTAGTTAGGTAAATGATTGCCAATATATTATATCTATATTTTGCATTGTTAATTGAATTAGGTCCAGCCACATCTATTGAAATGGTATGCCAGGCCAATTTCAGCCAAAGAAGCTGGTACGATGTACTTTTTGGTATGGTTTCTCTCCTTGACACTCTTTACAATAACTCAAGGCTTTATGGATATCAAATGCATTATTTCCCAATAATAATTTTGGTGTGTTTTCCCTTAATCTTATTGAATCCTCCATTCCCAGTGGCCTTTATGGGAGGACAAAATTATGTCTGTTTGGGCGGAAGGTCAGGGAATATATATTTCCCTTCATAATGACTCTAAATAGGACTTTGTTTTCCATATGAGTGTTCTTTTGAATCTCAGAATTTTTTTGTACCAGTTCAGGTTTATCAAAAAAGAAAAATTGCATCATATGTGAAATTGGACTTTTTTCATTTTTGAATAAAGAAAGTCTTAATATTTATAGGTTTTTTTTTCTTTTTTATATTACTTTTAATTTACTTTATATCTTTTATTTAACTGAGGTAAGCCGACCAGGGGACAGACATTACCAAATATATGTGAAACTAAGAGAATAACTAAGAAATATAAAAATTAGGCACCCCAGGGTACTCAAGTTACCCCTGCTGCCAGCGGGACTGCCAGGTATGGGGGGTTGGTGCACTACTCTGAGGGGGTTTCCCCTGCTATGGAGCAGGTGTGAAGGAAAGGGTCTGTGAGGAGGAACCAGAGTGGGAACCATGATTCTATGAGCGCTTTTTGTCTTGGTCTCATATATCCATAGAGCCAGGCTTGGAAGTGCTCTAGTAAGTGGACATGGAATCTGTTAATAATCCCATGAATGGTTGGGACCGTGCCCTTGAACGCATCTAATGCATTTGAGTGTATTGTCCACATTGCAATGGGTATTATTAGGGAGTGGAGGGTAGATAGGATTGGTGACTTGATCTGGAGCGTGAAGATACTCTTTGATATCGAGAATTCCTGTTCAGTTTTGAATCTTGAGCAGGCATGCGACTTCCTTCTATATAGCTTTGGTTGGGGGGCATGTTTCTAGGCGGTGATGTAGGGATCCCTCCCCTCCACATACTACACATGTTTTGTGGAGGGAGTTGGAGAGGTCCGCCATCCTATAGGTCCTTCTCAAACAGCGCCAGGCGTTTGCTCTTATCCTTGGCTGTAGGAGTGGGTGGTGAGTCATTTTCCACATTGCCTTCTGTGTGGTTAAATCATAGGGAATGTCCAGCATATCTAGGTATTCTATCCTAGCTATGCTTGGGATTGTTGCGAGCATATCCCTCTGGGGGTGGTTTTCTGGGTTTCTTAATTTAAATTGGGGGCTGGGTCGTCCCCTTCCCTGTTAGTACCCATGTTCTCTATGGTCCATCCCATATGGCGGATAGTTCGAAGGATATGTTTGAAATGAGGGGAGGTTCCATGCGGACCTGTTGCAGTAGGGTGCTTGGCAAGGTATGAAAGTAGTCTGGGTGGACTATGTGGGTTGGTTAATTTGAGCGCCTGTGCAAAGTTAGTCCTTGCTGCTCTGGACCAATGTTGTTGCGGGAGGTCTGGAGCAAGGATTTCCTTTATCCTGGTACCTAGGATGTGATTGGCATGGCTCTCAAAATCTATTAGTCCCATGCCTCCGCTTGAGCATAGGCCAAATAGTGTTTCCATCCGTATAGGAGGGTGAGAGCCAGGCCACAGCCAGCCCTGGATAAGCGGCGAATTGAGGCTATAAAGGTAGGTGAGAAGGCTATCACATGGTCCTGGTACCACAGTATTGGGAGGATGAGCGAGTTAGCAACTATAACTCGTCCTGTTAGTCCTGGGGTTCTTCCCTTGAGGGAGGCGACGCGTTTGGATACCCGTTGTAACAGGTTACTTTCCATTGTCTCATTAGCATATCCCCCTGATTCTAGCTAGATTCCAAGGTGTCAGACAGGAGTGGTGGTGGGAGGTGTTGCAAAGGGTAAAATAATTGGGTTTTTTCTTTGAGTGTTGGTGTGAGGTTCTGATGTTTGGCCCAATTGTTTGAGTATTTGCCTAAGAGGATGATTTTTGTCTTCCTTTTGTTGAGCGATGCATTGCTCACCTTGGAGTATTCCTCTAGAGTGTGTTCCAGCTGTCAGGCATCTTCATTGTTTGCTATACCTGCTACGCAGTCATCTGCAAAGGCCAGTATCTTGACTGTTGGTTGTCCTTGTGCAGTTATCCCCATGAGACGTGAGTCAGTTACTCAGAGGAGCGGGTCAAAGCTTAAATTGTATAGCAGTGGGCTGAGGGGATCCCCTTGTTTGAGCCCTCTGTGTGGTTTAATCTTGTTTGTTAGGAATCCAGGGCCGCATACTGACATGGTTTCAGATTCTGTTAGGAGCATCACCCATTTTATGAATCTTGGTGGGAGTTTGAAGGCATGTAGACATTCTTTTAGGTATGGCCAGCTAACACGGTCATACACCTTTTCCTGATCCAAGAAGACCAGGGCACCAGTTGCTTTGGATTGGCAAATGTTTGCAACAGGGTGTATGTTGTTCTAGATTGAACGCCCTGGTATAAACCCAAACTGGTTGGGTGATAGGACGTCAGATGCAATTGCGCCTAATCTAGCTGCTAGAATTTTTGTTAGAATTTTTGTGTCAGTGTTGGAGAGTGCAATTGGGCGCCAGTTGGCCAGGTCCAACTTGTCACCCTTTTTATACAAGGTTATAACGTAGGATTCACGGCCTCCTGGTAATAGGCGTGTTTCCAACAAACTCTGGTTCATTGACGCCAGTAGGAGGGGGGCGATTTGTTGGAAATATTTTTTGTAAAATTCGTAGGGTATCCCATCATGCCCTGGGCATTTCCTACGTGGTGCACCGCGAATTGTTTCCCAAAGCTCCTCCCATGTGATAAGGGATATTATATTGTAATTTGGTGGTGTACTTTGTATCTTGGCAGTTTGAATAAATTCTTTAATTTTTTGTGGATCTGTTGGCATATCGCGATATAATTCAGTGTAATAGCGGTGTACTTCCGCCTTGACCTCCTCAGGGTCAGTTGCCACGGTGCCGTTGGTCTTGTGGGCCTGTGTGCATGTGGGCTGGTTTCCGCAGGAGTGGAATTGGTGGAAAAAGTATGTCAAACAGGTTTCGCCTTCCTTTCTGAACTTACCTTTGTTTGATACTTTGATTCTGTGTTGGTGTTCAAAGATGAGATTGTTAAGTTGGGCTGAAATTTCTGCCCATTTGCGTCCCCAATTAGGGCTATAGCCAGATCTCGGAGTATTTATTTCCAGGTGGTCTAGTTCTGCCAAGGTACGCTTGATTGTGGCTGTGTCCGCGGTGTACTTGCGTGATGCAATATGTCAGGTTTTGTTGATTAAATTTTTTTTGAAATTTTCCCATGTTCTGATGGGATCCAAAGTGAATGCGGCTGTGAATTATGGGTTTATAGCCTTGTTTTCAACCCAGTCAGATATCTCAGGCAATCTTATATTTTCTGGGTGAAGCTTTCTATAAGGCGACACCTGTGTGTGGGATTGGGTTGGCGCTAACTGCACCGTAACTAATCACTGATCAGAAAAATTGATCTTTTTTGTTGTAAATTTGGAGATTCTTGAGTGGTGGGATTGTGGGATGAGGATGTGGTCAATATGACTCATCAATATGAGCAGTCCCTCACGTATTTTGGGTCTTGTCATATGGGGAAGGATTGGTGAATTGGGGGAAGAGCATCCTGTAAGCCAAGAGATGCCTTCATTGTGCGATATTCAATGTGTCCAGGTGGGTATCCCCTGGGATTAGGCCATCAATCTGTATTGGGGTTATCCCAGCAGTTGAAATCACCTAACATGATGATATCTGGTGGGAGGGTGAGGGTAAAAATTTTTCAAAATTTTTTTTTATCTCAGTTGCAGTGCACTGTGTGTAGATACATGCTAATGAAATTATATCATCTTGGCATGTGATTGTTGCTACCAGGACTTGACCGTGCAAGTGTGATGATGAATTTGTAATTTTAAATCTTTTGTTGTTTTGGACTATCACCCCACAGTGAGACGTCCATACTGATTGTGATGGTGCGACCCTGGTTGACCAGGATTCTTCTTCCCCTTGTAGGCAGTGGGTTTCTTGGATGGCCAAGATGTCTACAAGAGGTTTTCACAGAAATGCCAGCTTTTTGGCTTGGGATGTATGAGCCCTGGCTCCCGCAATATTTAACGTCCCTATTGACATTGAGGTGCCCGCGGCGCCTCAGGAGCGGTTAGGAGGACCCTCTGGTCCTATCCCACCACGGCTCATTTTGGCCATGCTCCACATCTGTACTCCAACTCTTTCACTGCCATTGTTGGTTCCCTTGATCTGACCTAATGATTCAAGGGAATTGCGATTTTTTGCATTTGCGTCAACTTTTCCTGCACAGGTCTCATGTTAATTTGATGTGAGTTGTTGATTGGATTTTATATTTTTGAGGTTCAACTTTGTTGCACTGTGCACAGCATTTTCACCCAAATTGCGGTTACATTGTTCCTCAGTATGTGCATGACTGATGACGCTTTGTGGCTCAGTCTGGTTACTGTGAAAATTTTTGACCTGGCCATATTGTTCTGATTGGTTGGTTTGGTGAATATCTGAAATATCCTCCTGAATCTGTCCGTGGTTAATGGCAGATTCCACGTGCGCCGCCACTTCAGCCGCTGCTCTCTTGTGGGCTTTTTGTGCTGCTTTACGCTGTTTACTTGTAACTGGGTCCACGATGGAGTATAGTCCATCTTCACCCCAGCGGAATAGGTGGTGGCCATCAGTCATTTTGGAGAAGTTTTCATTATCTTCGTCCATAGCTTCTTCACAAAAATCATTTTCCATTAAGCCCTCTTTTACAGGGCATGCATGTTCCTTGTGGCCCAGTGAGCCACAGTGGTTGCAAATGGGTGGTGCGCGTTCTGGTGTAACTCAGAATGCAGCCAACTGGCCCCCATCTGAAAAGTGAAATTCTGCTGCATGGGGAATTCTGGATAAATCCTCTTCCACTTCTGGGAAGGGGTTGATTACAGCGATAGCTTTGCAGATGCACAGGTCGGTCATTAAGCAAAATCGCTGTAATTCGAGTAGTTGGATTTCTCTGTAGGCCACAAGACCTTTGCGGAGCTCCTCCTCAATTACCTTATGAGGAAGGTTGGTGGGGAGCGAGTCAAAGGAGATGAACAAGTTTTCACTTTGTTCCATCTGGTGCGTGCAGTGCGCAAAATTTTTTTGCCCTCAGGGAGGGCAATTTCCATGCAGATTTTTGCTGCAGCATCAGCTTCATCGGCTGTTTCAAAACCAATATTGATCCAGCCATGGCCCATGTTGTTGGTGGCTATGTACACCGCGTGAGGGAAAAGTGAGGGCTGTGCCTCACATGTTTTCTCCCACAGGGTCAGTGACTCATCCCCAAGGAAGAGTCTGATCCCATGTTCCACCTTTGACAAAGGTTGGTTGAATTGAATGTACATGTATTGCGCGTGCTTTACAGTAAATATTAAACCCAGACAGTGTCTGGGTTTGCAATTTTTTTACGGCTTGGGTTCCTGGTCCCCTCCAGGGCGTTTCTTGCCCTTAGTTGCATTGTTAAGCGCACCACTTGCCGTGACACTCGCCCATGTTGTATTATTTTTGTTATTAAAGTCGCCCATCTTTCCTGTGTGTGATTATCCAAATTTGCTGTTCAAATCGAATTGTAGTAACTAAAGTGATTGTTATGAGAAAGAAAAGCTTAACAATTTTACTTTATATATTTCACCTTTCTTTTATATTTTTCTTTTCTATTCCACCCAGCCCAACCTATGATAGATTTGGAGATCTATTAGGCTGTTTGTAATTGTTTCCAGTCACTGAATATGCCCAATTACATGTTCATTTTAGCTAGAAACTGACAGAATGATCTTTTCTGCCAAAATATGTTACAAACAAATTTATCCATGACACCTAAAGGGTGAAATTGGCTCTTTCACCCTGGAGAAAGCTGGTCAAGAGCCATTTTCAATGTCCTGAAATGAAAACAAGGGTTAAAAAATCATATTTGAAATTGGGTGGCATCATCTTCATAATATTCACAAACTTGAATGATTGTGGTTTAAAAACCTTCTTTGCTAACGTTTGCAATTCATTAGTTTTGTCTAATCATAGCCCAATTATGCAGTGGGTAAAGCAATACATCTTTACATGCGTAATTTTATATTTTTGAATTACGCTTCAAGAATGGTAGGTATTCTATTGAAGTTGCTTAGGTGGATCCCCAAAAATATGCAAACAAATATTAAAAATAAGGTTGTAAATAGGCCTAACTTTTATTAACAAAAGGATTGAATATTTATATGCTTTGAAGTAGTTCAGGTTTTATCAGATCTTTTCAATTTTTGAGCGATTGCATCTTCTGATATCACCTGTTCAAGATAAGCATGATCGTTCTTATTAGGTTTAACAAGAGTAGATCAATTGAATTCCCCTTTGATATTATTGGGGGAATATTTGAGGTAGTCATTTCGGTAACAGAAGAATTTGTCAAAATCCTGATATGCTGCATGGAGGACAATAGAGAAAAATGGAATTTTATGTTTTCTTTATTCATGACATAGGTAAAATTGCAATAACATGAGGTGAGGATTTATCACCAGAGGATTTTTCACCATTGCAGGGTTTCTTGTTATATTTAACATTAATCATGTGATTCCATCTTTCTAAAGTCTTTACTTCCACTCTAGTAAGAATCATTTTGTGTGGAAGGATGGGATTATTTGGGATAGGTTTGAGCAACATAATTCATATCAAACAATTTTCGTCCTGACTTAATGAAAGTTAATTATATCCATTTAGTTTTTATTAATGTATTGATTGTATGAAAAAGTGTAACCTACATTATAAGTTTCCATATTTTTTAGTACTAGATGGTCCCCACTATAAGTTTCCATATTGTTGTTTCCATACTTTTAAGAATCTGAGGGTTTATAATCAATTCCATGTTATTTAGTGTATCCAGCCCCATAATGTATATGCACCCCCTATAGTGAGCACTAAAATGTTCAGTTTTAGTTGGTGGTGTAAGCTATAAAGACTTTAAAAAAACCAAAGGTATAGACTCACTTTATAAAGATATTCCTTCCTGTAATCAGGAAGTAGATATTCCAATAATCCTTGAAAAAGACCAAGTAACTCTAGTATGATCACCGTTCTTAAGTCTACAGGCCATGTAAACAGATGAGACTTCTATCATTATAAACAAAAAAATTCTCCTATACATTTGGGACTAGCCATAGAAAGATTATAATCTAAGTACTTCTCTTTGGGAAGTATGGGCACAGTTACTCTATTAATAAAATTATAATCATAAAGGAACAGAAAAAAATGATGGATACTATATCATAAACGATGAGCAATAGATGATAAATATATTTTTATTGGTTTCTCAAGCTCATATTATACACCTCTCAGGTATCTCCTGGACATACTCATCTTTAGATGGGGTCATTCATACCACGTCAATCCTCTGCTGATCATGGCAATGGCTATTAATAAGATCCTTAAGTCAATTTGACCCTTGATTTAACTAAACAACAATTTTACCAGCCAGTTGAAGGCAATTTTACTCTTATAATAAGGATAACTTGGGTGCAATAGTGGCATTTATTCAACGCCAACTTGACTAAACTCATCCAATTAGAGCTTTGTCATATATGGTAAATAACAATAAAATGGGGAAAAAGGTAGGTAAATATAAAAAATGAAGTACCCCAATTTGTGACGTTGGCAGGGCTCTCATAGCACTAGGTACACCCTATTTGGGTTGTCCATGTTTAATTGATACTATGCTGAGTACAAATATTGACATACAATTTCATCTTAGTGCATTATTTTCAATGCACTGTTTTAGAAGGTTTAATTAGATGAATGCTGTAGGACTCACTTGTTGCACCCAAGTGGGCCTCATAATTAGATATATTTATTATATCATAGCTAAAAATAAGCTCAATATTTGAGATTGGCAAAGGTGATTAAGGCGGTTTTGAGTTGGGTAAAATATTAGATTATGATGATAAATCAAAAATGATCATGGGATCTATCAGTGCGAGTAATCTATTAGCATTGATGATTTTCTCAGAGGGTTTACTATTTCTGTCAACCATTAAAATCTAACACCTTTGTTGCAGGTGATGGACACTTCATAGAGACCTTCTCTGCGATTAAAAACCACCAGCACTAAGTTATTCTGGGTGTATGCTGGTGGCGGCACTTCTGAAATTTTCACCAAGCTTGCAGAAGCCACTATTCCCGCAAAGTTCCCTAGAGGAGTAATGATCACTATCTTTTGTTTTGATGAAAGCGCCATGACGCTACCAATGAGGTGGGGCCTCTCCCCCAATATTGGCGTGACCTTAATTTAACTGACCTTTGCTCTGTTACCTCACTTATCCTGCCTGATTGCATCAAACTTATGTATAAATTTTGAGCCTCTAAGGCTCGCTCACTTCTTCAGCATACTAAGTCTGACTTTTTTAGTTTAAGATGATCATTAACCTCGTCAAGCTATCCTCTCCCATCTAGCCCCTATCTCTGAGGGAGGAGGCCGTCTTGGATGTTTAGGTTGATGACATGCCCTCAAAGGCCAGATCTTCAAGAAATCTTTTTAAGTGCGCTCCCCTCTTCTGTTTGTGGAGAAATCTGATGGCTCTCTTCAACTTTGCGTGATTATGGCAATCTGATCAATGTTACATTAACTGACCCCATCCACTGCCTTTGAGAAACAGAATGACCGCTATGTGGAGATGTCTGAGTGTTTAGCAAGCTGTATTGTCTAAACGCCTTCAACTGAAATCGTATTAAGGAAGGCCAGTAGTGGTTGACTGATCTCCAAACCAGTAAAGGGTATCTACCAGTTCAGGGCCATGCATTTTGGTTTAGAGAATGCTCCCGCATACTTTCAAAGATTTAATGATGCTGTCTTGTGGGAATTTATGGGATCCTGCGCAATAGCATACGTGGGCATTAACTGGTCTTCTCTCCCGATGTAGAGTCCCATGCTGCCACCTTGTAGCTGTCATGGAGCGTCTAGCACAGGTGAGATACTATTAAAGCTAGCAAGTGCGAGTTCTTCCAACCCAAAGTAGAGTTCTTGTGAGATATATCTTCTCCCATGGCCACATGATTATCTCAGATAAGTAAGCAGCATCCACAATTGGGCTACTCTCTACTCTCACAGAACTGCGCAGCTTCCTTGGGGCTTGTAAATTTCTCAAGGTGTTTACTCCAGAGCATCCTGAAGTCGCTGCCTCCCCTATACACCGCATCTTGGAATAAGATTTGCATCTGGGCCACAGAATGAAACGTGGCGTTCCATGCCATTAAATTCATACTCCTATCCATCCCTGTTCTAGTAAATGTAGATTCAAACAATCCTTTTGTCGCCACTGATGCTTCTAACTTTGCAGTAAGAGCAGCTCTGATTCAGGAAGGAGAAGATGGGGTGGAGTACCCCATTGATTATTTTTCAAAAAAGATGTCCCTGGACCAGATTAAATTTGGCATCTATGACAAGGAACTCTTTGCTGTTGTTGAGGCTGTACAGCAATGGCATCATCATCTGAATGGCTCTATGTGGACTTTTACTGTACGCACCACCACAAGATTTGATGTAATCGCTCTCCCTAGAAGTTTAATCCTCATTAATACAGGTGGCTTGAGATCCAGTATGTGTTCAGCTTCCAGTAAAATTTCATAAAAGGAGCCAGAACTTGTTGCCTGATGCTCTATCATGGAACCCTGTCTTTTCTTCAGATCCAGCGCTAGTTATTTCCCATATACCTAAAATTTGAATAAGCTGGAACAGGTGAACTGAAGCCCACATGCTAACCCCATTTTGTTTGTGATGGATCCCATGGAAGGAGATACTGACACTCCATTTCAAGTAGACTGTCTCAGACCTTGTCAGCAGACTACATTGAGTTCCAGAAAGCCTTTCAGAGAAATGGCGAACCATAGGACAAGGGCTACTAGCTGCTTGATGGGGTCATCCTTCATCAGGGCAAATGGTGGGTACCATCTGGGCCTTAAAATAGGAAGTGATTTGCTAAGCCTATAACTTCCACTGCAGGCCACCCTAGCAGGGAAGAGACGCTTGAATTGGTTTGACGCGCCTACAGCTGTAATTACCTTGTTTCTGATGTTGCAAAATTAAATGTCCTATTTAACTGCAATTTTTCAGAACCTAGCCGCCAAAATATCGTTGGACTACTTGTCCCCATTCAAGCCGCTGAGGGTTCAAAAACATTGATAACTGTCGGTTTCTTAGTTGAATTCCCCTTGTCTCAGGGTTTGGACGTGGTGATAATGGTGGTGTATTGCTTTACAAAGATGTTCCACTTTGTTTCTTGCAATATTACCATCACCTCCGTCCAAACCGCCCACCTCTTTGTGGACCACATTTTCTGCCTACATGACATCACAAAAGGAGATTATTATTAGCCATTCCAGCCCTCAATTTACTGAAAAGTTCTGGGAAGCCTTGCTGTCCATCTTAGAGATATATCCCTGTCATTCTACAGCCTTTCACCCTCATTCAGATGGACAGAAGAGAAAATGAGCCCAGGTTTAGAGCAAATTTACGTAGCTATTCCAACAAAGAACAAAACAATTGGGACTTTCACCTACCTCTGGTGCTGTTACTTATAATAATCTAACTCATACCTTAAAAATCACTTATTTATTTTTTGTAAACTATGGCCACAATCTCAGCTTTAATTTGAGTTATCGTCTAGATCCAACAGTAGTTGCTGACAAATGAGCGTGCATAAGAGTTGAGACACAAAACAGGCAGTAAAGGATCATCTAGCTGATTCTGTGAGTATCTACAAAGCATACTCTGACTTCAAGTACCACGAGGGCTCTGAGTACATGTTGAGTGATTTGGTCATGGTCAACACTAAGAACCTACACTTAAAGCAGCTCTTCCCTAAGTTAGACCCCAAGAGTATTGGACCCTTCAAGTTCACGAGGAAGGTCAGCACATCAGATTATCAAGTTGGCCTACCCCCTTCCCACAAAGTATTCAGCACCCTCCATAAATGTCTCCTGACTCCCTACTATGGTCCTATGCTTTCCCACCCTGACCCAGTTTTTATTGATGATGAGCCCCAATATGAAGTTGATGCCATCCTCGCCTCATTTTTATCCCACGTCTTGAGTATTTGGTGTCCTGGAAAGTCTATGGTGAGACTTAGAACAGCTGGGTTTCTCACAGAGACTTCTCATACGCTCAGGAGCTGATCTGTGACTTCCATGGAAAAATCCATGACGCTGTAGGCCCTGCTCCTCAAGCCTTCTTAGCTGGCATGAAGCTACATCTTCCAAAACTGAACTTTGCCTTGTCCAATTTCCCTACAGGCGGAGCGTCTACCCATCAAAGAGATTAGTAGATGTTAAAGTTAGTGACATTTTTTCTAAGGTAGACCTCCATTACAAGGCTAAGCATCTGAAACCACTGGAAGCAAGTCATGAATCCTTGAGAGACACTAATGATCTCTTAGGTCATTGACCAAAAATGGGCTCTTGTTTTACCAGTCAAGCCTGAAGCTGATGGTAAAAATATGGCTAAAAATTGAGAGAAAATCAGGTCAAAAATCTGTGAGATCACTAGGTACTAGGTAATTTTTTTGGCCAAGCTGAGAAAATTTCAATCTAGTTGAAAAGTTAAAACTTTTTAGCTCAGATTAGTTTAGAAAATTTATTTAATTTATTTCAAAAATACCCTTTATGATGATATCCAAGCTGATATTTATTTTTGCTTTTCTCAGTTATTCAGCTACTTTCAACAAGCTTCAGAGTAATTTCTGTCTAAGTCTTCCCTTAGTTTATAGATTTTTTTAATAATAAACTTGGTGAAACCTCATAATGCAATGCCCACCCCTAGTTTGAGGTTCTGGTCCAACTTTGGTGCTGGGAGCAAATTTGGAAACCTGACAGAGCCTAATCCACCAAGTCTGCGACTTCCTAAGTCACTGATATTCTCCTTAATATACATACAAACTTACTCAGCTTCTAATAAATCCTCCCCTTACTGCTCTTGATCATTTTGGTGATTATTTTAACTCGAAATTTTATTGGAAATCTACTGGAAATAACCTAGAATGTTGCTTCTTACTGCTTTCCCATGCTGTCCTTTTTTTAGTACTGGTGGTGCTCAACTCAAGAGTGGTGTCCTCCAATCGTCTTATATGCTATTTTCCAATTATAGGGTTGTCATATAATAATAAATAATTTCTTGATATGGTGCCTAAGTGTTGGCCTAATCATCCATATTAGATGGAAAAAAGAGTTTCAAGGTGATTCTTATTTGGCGAGTGCTTCAGGTGGCGGGCATATGTGGACAAAAAAGGTCATATTATCAGCGGCATGGGAAGAAAGAGATAGAGGTGCGGGTTCTCCTTGTCAATGAGGTTAGCAGTGTCTATCACCTAAACATATTGTGTAAGCTAATGTTTAGCAAAAGAGATAAAGTTCAGGCATGCAAGTAAAAGACTTGACACGCTGGAGGGTCAGAGGGTAAATGATCAAAAAGCAAAGATCTCATTTGTGTCAATCCACGCACAGCTTGCTGCAAATGTGAGTTCTCAGATATCAATATTTTTTTCTTTAGGGAAATTGCTGCGGAAATTTGGTATAGGAATATTCTCACAAAGTGGCCTACACTGTATGGAGGGCTTGGCGGAGGTGGTATTGGCGGGGGTAGCAGCTTCTTTGACAGCCTTTTTGGTAAATATTTTTATAAACTGGAAGCCTGTTGCAAGGATAGAAATAGAGGTGAGTAGTTGAACAGGGGTGGAGTGAAAAGTTTACCCATAAAGAAAATGGACTTTATGCAGTATGATCATTCTTCATAATTAATCTCTTCAAGAGCTTCAAAAAGTGTTGATTTTGCCTTCACTGGGCCAGCAACGGTAGTCAGACTAGTGGCAGGAGTTGAATGGCCGCGCAAAATAAATCAAGCCAAACCTGCCAGCATCTGAGCTTCAATATTCTTGAGAATAGTTTTGGCAGTCAAGTTCTGGTGGGCGGTGTGGTGGGAGCAGCACATTTGTCTGTTGAGTGGGAGGAAGGATCAATCTCATATAAAAAAATTCATTGAGGCTACAGCAGGACTGGTACTAGAAGGAGCAGCAGAAGTTCTTTCATTGGAAAATTCTGGGCGCTTGCACTTTGAAAAGTCAAGATTGAAGCACAAAGGACAGATAACATGGCCTTTCTAACGCGTGCCTAAAGGGATGATCAGGGGCAGATATCATCACAGTGTGGGGGGTACTGCGAGGTGGGTGTTGTGGCAGAAAGGGCGGATTGTCACAAATTCTTGAGGACCAGCAAGATGATTGTCACCATTGGGCACCATGAACTGAAACCTGAGGTTAGTGCCATAGGACGCCAAAACTCTCAGTGAGCTTTTGGTGGAGACATTCAGGAGAGAGATAAGAGCAAGCTGGAAAACTGAACCACAGGCGTGGACTCATCTGGAAGGTAAGTTCTGGTGTTTGGGATGGGTGTATTTTTATAAATTAAAGGCAGCTGTGCTGCCACCATCGCATGTGCTTTACTAAAGAAGCCAAAGTTGAAATACCCCTTAGAGGGGCGGAAATCCATAAAACTAGTGGGCTTTTACACCGCTGTGGCCATTTTAATAATGGCTGCGCTTGTATAGAGGAAGAGGTTTCCATACTTGACCCAAAGGCTGATATGCAGGTTTCTCTGAGAGAGCACCAGGGGGCTTCATATCACATTCTGGGAGCATGCGAGGTGGTGGGCTAGGTCCCAAGATGGGATGTAGCGACCAAAAGCGTTTGATGGTCTAGATGAGCCAGATCAGGCGCGCTTTGATGGAGGCTAATAAAACCAGGAGCTGACGCTCTGCTGTCCCACGTGGGGGCAGCAGGCATCAATTGTATCAACATACTTTTGGCATGGCGCAGATTAAAAGCTGGTTGAGTGTAAAACATTTTAATCTAAAATTTCAATCCTGATCAAATAAGTGGTCAAAGTCAAAACTAAGAGTTTATCCCAACTTTGCCCTTTTCTAAAGCCTTTACCTAAATAGTTACCAACAAAGGCCTGAACTCCATTTTCCTTGACATTTTTTGTTAAGTTTTATTTTTGTCTATTGCAAAAAATATGTAACCTGTATTTTATTTCTTAGGATGCTGTTTCTTACTTGTTCTTCACTATATAGTCTGCTCTATTTTATCACTGAGAACCTAAAAACAAGGACTGTACATTATCTTATTTCCCTAAATCTAATTAAATTCACAGGAAATGAGTTATTTAGGCATGAGGTAATCAAAATTAAATTTAAACAGATTGGGTCAACTCAATAATATGCTACTCTGGCCCAAAATGTTAGACCAAAAAAGTATTAAGCAAAGCCTGCTTTAGATATATACTTTATTGTTTTCTATATAAGATATATATTATCTTAATTATTTCCTTTAAACTAACAAATAACTTATCAGATCTGAGCAACTTGGAATCTTTCAAAAAAGAGTTTTGCATCGATGTAATTCATTGCTCTCTGTCTAATTGGCTTTAAATTACAAAAAGAAGGTTTCTACCATGTTTCAATTGGTTTGACTAACCATTTGCTTTATAAAGTTTATTTATATAAGTTTATATTTGAACTAATTTCTAGATAAGGGTTGTTCAGGTTTCTATGCCAACGATTATCTGATTTTTTAAGTTACTATGGATTTTTTGCCCTACAACCCCTAGTTTATATGTAGTTTGTTAATGGTGTATTATATTCATATCAGCAACCTCATCTGACGTCTTCTACTACTTTAATTATAAAGGAAGATGAAATGACAATCATCACTGGTACAACTCTTGTAGTTTCTAACTTAGTGATTACCTTACCTTGTAGTCCTAGTTTTGTATCACTGAATATTTAAATAATTACTACTTGCACCTGTACCAGTGTAAATATTTGGAAATAAGTTCCTTATTTAGATTTCTCACGGCCACATATTTGAGTTTTGGTGGGCGCACAGGTTCATGGGAGGTTCTATACTTGAAACAATTGTTTCCTGTTTGAAGACAGGAGGTGAAATATGAGCAGACATGGGTCAGTTAGTTATCAAACAATTAAACCATTATTCTACAGAAAAACTAGTAACTGGTGCAAAGATGTATTACTATAGATTCCGCCCCCACTTTATAATGTCTCATGACAATTTAATGCTAATATATTAGTGCATTGTCACTGCTTTTCACAAGATAACTTTACTTTTGATCTTTTGATCTCACCTTGTGTCAATCGCCCCTGCTATTAACCCATAAGTTAGTACATTAAAATTCTCAATAACTGATCCTAAAATGATGTAAGTCTATTTATCAAGTAATATTTGATCCAATAATTGAGTGATATAATTGCTATAATGGAGCTTCCCTCTTCAAAGCCCAAAAATAATCATTACTAAATAAAAAAAATTATCCAGACCTATACAGCTAAAGTACTGATATTGAAGCTTCTCAATTGGAAGCCAATATTAGAACTAGTTAATAAAATTTCAAATGTCTAATTATATAAAGCACTAATTTTGTAACATATTAAAAACATAATACATAGTTAAGATTTCAACATCATCATTGTGGTGTCTTAATTGTAATTGGCTTATTGCTACTACTCTGGAAATTCCCTAATCCTTAGGCATTCATTTTTTGGTCTATTTTGGATAATATGCCTCTATCCAGCCATTATTAAGTGTTGCTTAGTAGTGATAAATTACACCAATAAGAATTTTTGGGAAAGCATGAGCATATTTAGGTGATATTGTCATTTATAAGGGGTTATTTTTTCTACATAGTCTGCAAAATCTACAAAGAAGAATACAATAGTAAACTGTTTATCCAATGATAGTAACTAATACTACGGTGTAATTTTTTTCTTATTATTAATGACAACCCTGTTAATGATAAATTAGGGTTTTTGTATATGTAAAAAGAGTATCTTTGGAATTATACTTGTTTATTGTTTTTAATTAATTTGTACACCTGTAATTGGATGCCCCTGCGCCAATTTTTAAAAAAATTTCTTAACTTTTTGGTAATAAGATTTTTGTTATTTCAAATTTTTTTAATTATTGTGAACAAACTTGTAGTTGACCTTATTGTCATGTTTATCAATAGGGGTTTCAGCTCTCTAATCACATCAGAGAAAGTTTCTTGTTTATATTTACTTCTGTTAATGGTGTAAACACCCCTGTCTGAGAATTTCAGGCTTTTTGCATTTTCTATTTTCAACTTAAAATACCAAACTCTGCATTGCCTGGTTTCTGGAAACAAAGAGAATATAGAGGCTTTCTTTATATTGATCCACCAAAATTAAATTTTCCAAATCCAGGCAGTATGTTGCATTATTTTATTAAAAAATAAGGTACTAGCTTTTTTGAATGCATCATTGAAATATTATAATATAAATTTCTATAGTATATAAGATAGATCAGAAATAAGTATTCACAGAGATTAGTATAGATATTACAATACTGCAATATATAGAGCTAATCATCTGAGATATATAAAGAGTCTAGAGCTCTAATATTTTGTGTCTACAATTACGCTTTTAGGCTTGTATAAGATTCTTTAACCCTGTTTAGTCTTTTTTCTTCAATAATATGGAACTGGTGAGGCCACATAGCCAAAATTTTCTTATAAATGCATTCTCTTGAGCTTCTGATATAAAGCAGATAATCCCAAGATCAGTTAAGATGAGAGAATTCCCATGGGATAAGTTATATTCTTTATATATTAAGTAATGCCCTAGAGTCATTGGTGCAAGATGTCCTCAAGTAACAGTCTCAAAGGATGTGCCGTCATAATGCAGTGACTTTCCTATGTTTTTTATCTTATAGGATGCTTCCATTCTCTTCCCCAAGTTTCCTGACATTGTTTCCTTTACTCTATGAAGAAGCCCAGAAAATCCTTTGCTGCCATGGTACCCATGTGCTGCTCTATTTATGCGCTAATTTAAGTTGCAACTCAATTCTTTTAAGGCCCATCAGGAAACATGGCTTCAAATTGCTGGCGCCAAAACCATCTTAATAAAAAGAAGCCATCTTGGACAAAAATTAAGCCCAAAATACAATACAAGGTGGGCTGCTCTGGCTTTATTATGAGTCCAGAGGAAAATGATGGAGTAATGTTTAATATATTCTAAAATAATGTACCATATCATCTGCAATATATAATAATAACATAAACTTTGACATTATTATCATGTGGTTGAGACCTGTACTTGATTATTAATTAATTATTAGAGTTTAATAATCTTATTTGATAATTTAAATACTACTTTTTCCAAAAATTGGTTCACTAGCTTGGGGGTGCTAAGTGGAAGGGTTAAGCTACTTGCAATAAGATATTTCTTTGATACCATGTTGCATTATCAACAATTTAGAGGATATGTTCTTTTGTACTTTGACTTTTAAGCATGGTTTCAAGAGAGTCCAACTTTATTAAAGCCTTGAAATGTTCTCAGTGGTGGCTGTTCCTAAGCACACCAAAGCTCCATTTGGCCTCTGCTAGCAACGATAAGGCTAAGTCCAACCCTCATTAAGTAATTCTTCTATAATTGGCGTTATAAGCACCAAAAAACAATAAAGGCATTTTCTGGGAAATAAGTTATTGTACATAGAAATATGGAAAAGTGTATAGTACTTACAGATTTGGGGAGTTAAAGGTATGATATGATATATATCACATTTATTTTCTTCTCATAAGGCGTTTTTGTATATGTATCCCAGTTTCGTGGTTGGTAAAGTCCAATTCTCTTAGTATTTTTTCCTTCTGGGTATCCTCAGAGGATGTACAATGAATCCTTTAATTGTTTGTAAATGCGTGGCTTCTGTCCAGAGCCTAACTGTGGCTACAGTTGTTACTTGTGGCTCCTGTGGCTCATGCAGTTGCAATGAATCTCAGTCATCTCAATTCATTGGTTTTTAAAAAAGATTCATTTTCTAAATTTTAAAATATGCACACCCCTTAGAGTTGTACATATGGGTAAACTCTCTTTGATGTGGTACTGGTTATTCTTCCATCATTGGGGGTAGACAAAGTTATGAAGGGGGTTTCTTGGGGCTTCATTTGCAACATCAATCACATCTTTTTTTGACTGTATTTATACTAGTGCGTCCTCTGACGTCATGGAAACATGATGGCGAATTATTTTAACGGTCAGGGGGTATTAAGACCTCCATTGCTTGAAATTTAAACTTATTAAAGCATATAATATGGGCTTTAAAATATTTTGCATGTTAATTACTGTCCATACTAGGAGGTACTTAGGCATTTTCTGGTTAGCTTATACATTAGTACTAATATTGTAGGATCATAATTTGTAGTTATCTTAAGGAGTTTATTTAATAGGCTAAGGAATTAACCTCTACTAATGAGTCTCTCTCAACATTGCCTTCTTCAAGATGAGACCTAGGTAAAGACCTAAAGTGCTGCGCGTGGACTTGGTATATATGATATATGTGACGTCCTAGATAGAGTATTCAGTGCCTCTTCTTATGACACTAGCTTCAGGTCCTTTCTAGACGGCCTGTAACTTCTCATGTTGTTCTCCACGAATACAATAGAAAAACACTTTTTGTCCCACCTCAGATATAGGCAGTTTAGGTCTTTAACCACTTTTTTTGTACTCTGCTTGACTGATTTTATAATTATGCTGCAGACCTTTAGATGACACTGACCAACTCCTCTGCCAACTCTTTTTGGTATCTTCTGGTGAAATTTCTTCTATCGACGTCCATCACTGGGGCTAACAAGCTTGGTAACGCAGCTTCTCTTTTGTATAGCGCTTTTAATGGGAACATGTCATTAATTCTGTGGTATTTTACCAGTAAGAAATCAGGTCTGGTGGTAACAGGATGTCTCATTTTAATACATGGTTGACTGTGATCTTCTTTAAGATTTATGCAAGGGTTCCATTCACTCTTTCCATGCTTCCATTAGTAGAAAGTTAATATGGCGTGTTAAGCTGCTGCCTATCTCTGACTAGGTCTATCAGATGTCTCATAACTTCAAAGACGAAGTTCTATTAACTATTAATAAGTAGTATTTTCTAACATTGGTTTTTAGTAATTTTCTGATTGCATAGTAATGTCATGATAACTCTATAGGTGAACGCCTTGACTGCAATCACTTCTACCAACTTGGTGAGATAATCTATTGCAACAGTGATAAATTTATTTCCATTGGATGTGTTATATAAACGTTTACAAATTTAATAGTTTACGCTATGAAAGGGTGCACTTGGAGTGACAGACTGAATCTCAAACTTTTTTAAGTGCAGCTTGTATTAGGAGCATTTAACACAGAGATCCAGAGCCTGACTAATACTAACTGATATTTCTCCCAGTAAAATATCTCATTGAGATGCTTTTATGTCTTCTGTAGACTTCTGTGGCCTAATTGAAAGTGTCCTTCCATGATTATCGCGGTTAATTTGCTCAGCTTTACATAGAGTTACCATTTCTCCCGTACTAGTACTAGAGTGTCCATCTATGAACCTTATCACTCTTGAATGGTTCTTTGACATCTTATTCACTGCATCGTTTTATTTTTCCCATTCTTCTTCAGGTCTTCCAATTAATTGTAGATCATATTGCTCTTGTGTGCTTGCAAGGAAATGGATAATCCTATCATGAGCCATCTACGTTCAGGTGCTTCTCTCATGCCTAGTTAAGGATCTCAAAACTTGTAACCTTGAATATGAGCAGCCTATCTTACAATTCTTCCTTCTAAGTTCTTTAAGTTCATTAACCACCTCTATGAGGCGTGATCTGTGAAAATCTTGAAGTTACGCCATAAACGTAAGGTCAGAATTGGTATACAGCTCTGATCACCATTAGGCACTTGTGTTATGTAACTATGAAATTGCGCTCTGTTCTGATAATTTTCTTTGAGTAAAACTCTATAGGGTGATCTAGTTCTTCTCCGAAAAGATTTAAGACTGCGTTCATACCCACATTGCTGGCATCAGTGTATATGTAAAAGGTTTTTGTAAAGTCTGGGTATATCAGAATTGGGGCTTCCATTATATTATGTTTGAGTTTATTGAAGGCGTCTTCTTGCTATTGTTCCTAGTTAAACAGTATTCCTTTGTTAAAAAGTAGCTTAAGTGGCTCAGTGATGTCCTCAGATTTGGCATGCTTTTTGTAGGGTCCTACCATAAATTTTGGGTTATCATCAAAGAGGAACCAAATAAAGAAAAGTTTGGGTGCCTGAAGCAGTAGGAATAAAAGTTGTAAGTTGTCTTTGGGATGTCTTCAATAACTTTAATGGTTGGAGAGAGACAATGGCATAACACTTTCACTTCTTCAGGCTCTGGAGTATATTCACTATACTGGATTACAATATCAATTATCATATTTATGCAAAGAGATAAAATTAATTATAAAATTTACTAGGGAAAACATACAATGATCTTTATTTGTTAAGTATTTTGTTATTTAAAGAGCAACTAGGCGTTTTGTGGTGGATGGAGAGCTTGAGTTTTCTTCATTCAGGATTTTTGCTTCTCATCCAGTATGAGGGTCAAGCTGAAGCCACTTTTTTTAAGAGGCTTCAGTATTGTTGGCCTTCATTTGTACTATGACATCTGGATGCCAGTCTCTGGTGTTGGAAAAATTTCTCATCTCATAATGATTCCCAAATCTCCTTTATTAATCCTTACCCAATTATGGGAAAATGGCTCATTTTGATGATAATCTATTTTATTCTGGAAAGCTTGACCCTGTAGGAGGACAGTCAAATGGTTTATTGGTCTGACTTTGAAATATTATGCGCCGTTCTTTAGTATACACGCTGAAAATGCCTAAGAACACCTGGACAATTCTCATGCATTTGAAAGAACTCACTTTGTAAATAGCTTCAACGTTCTTGTTGGGGCCTGGACCTTTTTTACTCATTATATGGAAAAAATTTAATAGTTTATAAAAGAATTAGCAATTTCTTATTTTCAGTTTTAGGCTGCTCTCTCAGGTGATAAAACTTTACTTAAGGTTTGCCAGATGATCCTTGAATGTCTTGCTGAGCACTGTATTTTTGTTAAGTAAATGATCGAACTTGACATTTTTTTAGATCTTTAAAAATCTGATCCATTGCTCTCTGGAACATAGCCTGAGAGTTGCAAAAGCCGTCTGTGGCATATGTTTTAGCTTGTACAATCCCTGAATAATTATCAGCGCACACTTCTCATGTTTTTCTGTTGACAGTATCATCTTCCAGTATTCACTTGAGAAAACCATTGATGAGAAGTAGCGCAATCCTCTAAGTTGTTTCAAGCATCATCAATGCGTAGTAAAATGCGTGAATTTTTATTAATCAGGTCATTGAGTATTAAGTATTCTTTACTATTTGTTGGGTCCCATCCTTCTGCTGCACTAGTATAAGGGGCGACAACCAAGGACTCTTTAAGGGTGTATCAGGCCTGCATTCACATATTGCTGTAACTCTATTAAAATGTCTTCTTATCTCTTGGAATAGCAATGTTATTTTATTAGAAGGTTATGGCACTTCCAGTGTCAATCTTAAAAACTCATCCTTTGAAAAGGCCATAATTGTTTGGACGCTGCTGAAAAATATATAAATCTTGATCCAAGACATTATTGCGTGAATTTTTTTCCAGTTACTATCACTTTTAGTAATATGATTCGATTCAAACAGCACAATTTGATAATCAATACCAGGTGAGATGAGTATGAGTAATAAAGCAAAGAGTTGGACAAACGCGGTAAAGGGCAGCGGACCCAGACCTTCACCACCTAAAGGTATCAAGTGCACAGGTACAAACGAAAATTTCTTTAAAAAGAAAAAACATAAGGTGGCGCCCCCTGCAGGTTTCTTTTATTTTTTGGTAAAATACTGCAGTTATATGGAAGTATCCCAATTACAACCATTGTCATTAGTGGAACATGGGATATGAGTTTTCCTGGGCGTAGAAACATCAACAATGTGGAAAAAGTTTGGCGAAGCCCAACATAAATTTTTCCTGCACGTGGTGTACTTAACAACCCATACTATCTGCAAAGGCTGGGTAGATCTTAGGTTTGAAACTGTGGAAGAAGCAAACAAAGCAGAAAAGGTCAGAGTATTACTCGACCTTCCTGATGGACAGCATTTGGTACTGACCAAATGCACCCATTAGACAGAATCTAAGGATATTTTCATAATTTTTGATTATCTTCTGACCACACTGGCATGCACAGTAGTCAAAAGACATCTCCAAGAAGGCTTGGAAGCCTACATGTAAATTAAACAATTTGAGATGCAAATGTTTCCAGCTGATGCTGACCCTTAGCATTGAGAAAGCAATAGCAATTATTTCTCAACCCAGGATGTAGTAGAGGATATTAAAAAATTCCTCACATAGCATCCTTCACCATTGATGAGAAAAAAATCCCAGCTTTTCCTCGCAACAGTGGAAAGTGCACCCCCCATATGCAACCACTACCAGGCCTTTGGGCACAAGATTCACGCTTGCCCCATAAAAAAAGGCCTGAGAGAAATGGAATTCTGCGAGGAGGAAATGGGCAAAGATGACTCAGAGTATGCCAAAATCACTGATACAACACAAGCTTTCAACTGGGGAGAACACGGGCAATATAAAATAATTGACCCAATTTCCCCAAAAGAACAAAAATTGGCCAAACAAGCTAACAAGCTGGCTGCGGCCAAGGCAAAGGCCTCAGCGGAATCATCCATATCACAGGAACAGATCAAGGAAGACATGGATGAATTCAAGTCAATGAACCATTCAGATCCCGTGGAAAACCAAACATCCAATCTGACCAGATTGAATTCAGCAGAACCCAATTTGGAAATGGATGCAGAAAAACAGGGGTTCAGTGCACCCCTGATATTGCAGAATTTAACCCAATCAGGAAGGAAATTAACAATGGAATGCGCAAGAAAATAATGCGGTTAATAAAAGCACACAAGTGCACCACAATGATAAAATGAAACCAAGCAAAGCCAAGAGAGGAGCAAAAACAGCAGCAACAAAAGTAGCAGAATACACCCCAACTCCTACTCGTGGCTATGCTCTCCACAGCAGAGGTGCATTGGAGAGCAATGTGAGCGAGGGAGTAGGGCCAGGGGCCCTGCTAACCGCTCCTGAGGCGCACCAGGCGTCTCAGTAGAGATAGGGATGCTGAACATAGTGGGACTCAAGGCCTTAGCATTCGGGACAAGAAGTTGAGTCTCCTACAAAACCCACCTGTGAATATCCTGGTGGTGCAGGAAACCCACTGTCCACAGGGAGAGGAGGAGGCATGGGAAAAAATGCTCCTCCCAACAATATTGTTTTTGTCACAAAACTGTGGGGTGATAGTATGCGCGAACCAAATGTTAAATTTATAAATAAAAATTTGTTCTTGGACAGCCTCATACTCACTGTAACCTTCTCATGGCACACCAAAGTGCACACAATAGTCAGTGTGTATGCCCCAAATGGTGCACATGATGAGAATTTTTAGCAGCCCTAACACAACTAAATCTACTAGCAAGTACTTTCATCATGGGAGACGTGAGCTGCTGGATTAACCCAGATATGGACTGATGGATATACACAACGGAGATACAACAAGGGCAAGTGGAACTCTGTGTACTAAAGGACATCCTGGGACTATATGATCCACTACCAAAAAGGGTACCCTTGCTACAAAACATGACACGCTCACATGTACACAATGGTACACTTGTCTCTATGCCAAGGATAGACCTAATACTCGCTTTAATAATTTTCTGGCACCAAATTCAAAATTTTAAAACTACAAAAATCAAATTTTCTGACCATTAGCTTGTCTCAGTATCCTACAAACTGGCGGAACCAGATACCTAAGCACCCAGATGGTGCAGAATACGCCCAGAAAGTTTAGCCGACTCAGAATTGTAATCCTGGATGGAGGAAATATCCTCAACCCAGGATTTTCAAACACCTTTTTGCTCAGACCCACTACCCACCTGGGAAAACTTCAAAAAATTAATAACCCAACAAATTAAACATACATCATCTAGAAAACTTAGGGCAGCTTCAG
The DNA here is from genome assembly GCA_022478985.1 of Massospora cicadina. Lineage (NCBI taxonomy): Eukaryota > Fungi > Entomophthoromycota > Entomophthoromycetes > Entomophthorales > Entomophthoraceae > Massospora > Massospora cicadina. The sequence goes on from JAKSZP010012063.1 coordinate 108,089, forward strand.
CCATTATCAAGCACACCTTGGCAGAAATAGACCATCTAGAAAACAACGTACCATGCATGGGATACAGCCCTAAATGGGGCCACAAATGAGCAGAGGTTTCTGCTCAGCTAAACACTCTGATCCATGAACACCAACACTGAGTTGGAAATCAATATAAAGGCAAAAACATAAGAGATGGAGAAACTTTCTTAAACTACTTTTTCTGCCAATTCCACGCCCAGAAAAATATGATAGCTTTCACACAGGTCCATCAACTGTACAAATCCATAGGGGAAACACCCAAAGAAGTTGTGACTGAAGTGCACAGTTTTTATATAAAGTTATATAAATCTGAGCCGGTTGAACCAGAAAAAATAGATAAATTCCTTAGTAGCGCACATATCAACACCACGGCCCAAAATAACAATTTAATCAACATAATATCGTGCAAGGAATTATGGGAAGTAGTACGCGGTGAACCAAGAGGAGAATTCCCTGGACTTGATGGGATTCCCTATGAATTTTACATAAAATATTTTACTAACATTTCTAGCATTCTTCTAGCTTCAATGAATAAGTGTATTATGGAAACATGCCTCCTACCTGGAGGCAAAGAAGCCTACACAGTCACTTTATTCAAAAAAGGAGACAGAATAGACCTCTCTAACTGGCGCCCAATTTCCCTAACCAACCAGATACAAAAGTTTCACAAAAATTATGACCAAACGACTAGGAGAAAAAGCAACTGACGCTATTTTTCCATCAAAATATGGATTTGTTCCAAGAAGATCCATATTAAACAACATCCACACAGTTGCAAATGTCTGCCAATCCAAAACCTTTGGAGCACTTGTCTTTTTAGACCAACAAAAGGCATATGACAGGGTGAACTAAACCTATCTTAAAGCCTGCCTCCAAAAATTCAAGTCCCAAATAGATTCATAAATTGGGTAATGTTGTTCACAGAGTCTGCTACCATGGCTGTGCGGGGAGCAGGCTTCTTAACCAACCCAGTCATCCCACAGAGAGGACTCAAACAAGGAGACCCCTTAAGCCCTCTACTTTACAATTTTAGCTTAGACCCTCTAATCCGGAATACAAACACACTTATCAATGGAATCAACGTTAAGGGCCAACCACCAGTCAAAATGATGGCATTCACTGATGATTGTGTGGTGGGCATATCCAACAATCAGGATGCTTGCAGGATTGAGAAGATAATACAAAGCTGTTCAGCCATAAGTAATGCATCACTTAACACTGAGAAAACGGAAATTATACTCCTGGGAAAATATCAGACCCAATGGATGCCATCTACCCAGGACCAACAAACTAACATAACATCAAGACTCCTTACCAGGCATAGGAGGTGAAAATTAGCAACGACCTCACTGAAACTTCCATTCACCACCAAGCCAACAGCTAGTCCTGTTCGTCACTTGGGAGTATGGTTGGAAGCAGGAGGTTACGCCAACTCCATGATGGAAAGTAACTCGTAGACAAAATAACAAAACACATTGCCTCCTTACATAGACATCAAACAGGTCTAACAGGAAGGGTCACGGTAGCCAACTCTATGATTCTATCAATCATATGGTTCACAGCCCATGAAATTGCTTTCTCACCGTCCTTCTTTAACACAATTCACGCCCTATTACAATGATGGCTCTGGTACAACCACAACCCCCCTGTACACCTCGAAACCCTATTTGGCTCTAAAAGGAATGGAGGTATGGGGCTTACTAACTACGTAGAGCAAGCGACCCATATACTAGGATCCTGGATAGCTCAGGTGACTAGCCCAGATCTTCCAGATACACACTGGGCCAGAACAGCAAGATACAACTTCACACGTGCACTCCAATTAAGAAACCCAGATTACCCAAACATATTAATCAAGTATCTGGCATCCCATCCTACATCTGCAGGACCACACGGCACTCCTGCACATTTTAAACAAATACTCATAGCCATGAGAAAAATAACATGACGGATATACATAAACGGACAAACCAGTCATGAGGACGCCTAAGCCTAACTCACAGACAGGAAATCAATGACCAAATAGTCACAGACAATATAATAAGTAAAAACCCCAGTACCATAGCCAGGATAGATTACCTGGACCATATGGATATACCCTACAACCTGGAGACTCAAAGAAGAGTATGGAGATACACACATCACCCTCTACTCCAACCCATAATAAGAGCACATGTATGGAGGTGCATGAGGAGAGTATACCGCACAGCTGAATGGTCAAATACCACTCACACCTCATGTACAATATGTGGTCAGTATGGAAACCTAGCCCACCGTTTAGAACAATGCCCAACATTAGTGGCTGTATGGAGAGAGGCCATGCGCCTATTCCGCCAAGAAGACGGACAACCATTCAGCCTAGCAAGGAACATGTTCGCTATAAACATGGATTCTCCTATCCACTCATCTCTCAGGGCGTTAATAATAGCAATAGCACTATGGACGATACATACAATTGTACTGGAATAGTTCACAGGAGCAGCCCCTACAATCCAAGGAGCCATCCATCGCTTCCACAGCCATATATTGGAACATTTCCAAAAATGGCTGTTTGGACACATGACCCCCTGTAACAGAAGGACAATCAACACATGGTTCCCCATATGGTTCCTAAAAATTTATCCAATCCTTCATACATGCTGCATCCAAGAATAAGCCAGCATAAACCCCCTACCGTCCTAAACTTGGTGATTCTGGAGACAACAAGAGGGGCCTTGAACCCTCTGGGGTGTCTTTAATTTTCAAATTACATTAATTTCCTCACTATATCGAAAGTTCTTGTCCCCTGGTCAACCTTCCCCAAATAAATAAAAAAAGATTTTATTGCGTTCACATTCAACTCGTGTATTTGGTCCTTGTGACCCAATCTCTTTACTGCCAGTAATGGCATAAAAATGATTTAAAGATAGACTAGCAGTACATATTGCTTTGTTAAGGTTTGACCCTTATAGATCTTACCATGGTGCTTGATAGTGTTCCCAAGGAGTAATTTGATTTCTCATTATTATGTTTAATCATAAAATCCATGCATCACTCGTGGTTCCTGGTCTTTAACTCTATTGGGGAAGTTGATCTCGAGCATCTTCCGTTCTAGGATATTACTACTGATGGTAACCAGAAACCTTTCTGTTCTCCAGGAAGTAAGTTCATCTCTTCACTGGCGTACAATGGTAAGCTAGACTCTGCTTCTAAAGTCAGTAGTATCTGCTTTGTTGCTTCTGTCTTCTAGTATAACTAACCTGGTAAATAAACGCTTGGTTTGACTAGGCATAATCACTTCTTTTGATCCTTCTTCTTCTTGTATTGAAACACAAATGATATCTGGTAGTTGAGTGGATTGACTAAACTCTGATTAAAGTTAATGATTCCTCCAAATATAAATATAAAATGTACTCCTATGAGAAAATTGTAGTGGTTGTTATCAAGGGACTTGGCTGGAGAAAACAATATAATGCGTACAGATTGAAAAAATAACACAAATTAAGCTCCTAGTGTTTTATTTGAATCAGGCTGGCAGTTCTGAACTTGGCCTGATGGTTGGTGTCTAATGCAAATTTTAGTCTCTTCATAAGCTTAGAAGACATAATATTGACTGGAACGCTGGTATCCAGTACTTCTAACACTTTGACTTTGTGTATGATGACTTTCACTTTATAAACTATTGACAATAGCCATTCCCGTTTCAAGGATTGCACATACTTTCTGACTAAGTCTTCCTAGCTCCTCAGTAAGGCATGACTCATTGAAAGCCTCAGATAGCTTTTAGTCTTCAATTGTAATCATTTTGAATGTAGTTTCCACTAGATTTTCACCATCTATATACTGTAACGATCTGAATGTCTTGGAAGCTTGAGCAAAGTAAGGCTGCTCTGTGAGCTCAAACTTTTCTTGGTTAGGTCTGAGGTAGCCAGGCACAACCACTACTCATGGAGCTCCGATGACGTAGTATACAGACCTAACTTGCAAACTAGTTTCATTTTAATTAAACTTTGTTAGTGTTATGTGCGACCCAGATGACTGATACCACGGTCTCCATCTTTAGTGCTTCTTTATTATCTTCCTTTAGCTTAGATAAATTCTGCGAAGTGTCTCTCTTTCTGATAAACTGTTAAACTAGAACTTGTAGGAACTTTGATACTTAAGTTCAACTTGTTGGTAAGCCTTCTCCTTAGGATTATCCTCTCACCTCTAAGCAATATAACCAGTTTTTCAATCAAGGTGGCGTTGCTATGGGGCTAATGCCTTGACTCTGTTTTAAACGTGGCTTTGAAGTCAATAAAAGCCTCCTTAGTGATCTTCAGGGATCTGGAAGGTTTTAAAGCAAATGTCATTGTCAGGATTGAGACGATGAATGAGTCAAAATCATCTTTCCAAATCGAGCCTTGATAAGTCAACTCTCAAGCCAATGTGAATGAAGCCTGTCCCTGAAGGCACAAATAAGAATATTGATCAGGAAGCATCAAATACACAAGAATTAATGGGGATGCCTTCAGGAATCTTATTCCTGCTTTGCCAAACCTCAAGAGGCATGAACACCACCCTTGTAGTCAAAAGGACGTTGCATGACATGAGGGCTCTGTCCAGGAAGTTATTCTGGAAGGCTGTGAAAGATCCTGATCATAAAGGGCCTTGAAGGTCCCCTTGACACAACATTCCCACGAATTCTATAAATATTGACGCTTTCCAACTCAATAAAGTAGTCTATTTACCATATCTTTTTGTTTTCGACCTCTCCACTAGTTTACTTCTTTAAGACCATTTTTGAACTTCAGCGTCAGTCAAGAGAACTGGTACACCAAGAAAAGTGGTGCTCACTACAGGAAGCTCTGAGCTGTTTAAGTGAAAGCGTCTACCACGAAAGTAAAAGTAAAGTCAGTCAAAAAATAATCCTGATTACTGGTCAAAAAGCGTTATTTAATGTATTAACACCTTGCAATACAATTTGCCTCCCATGCAGCCATAAAGCTTAGAGTTTCGACCAACTTCCAGTTTACTCTACCCTCTATTAAAAAGATCTATTAACTTTGATATGAGAACCTTAATGATAATTATCCAACAATTATGAACTAGTATCTACCCTGTGGGAGGCTCTTGAGTCATTCCCACACTTCTTCAGTACCTTCCATAATGCAGGATTTATATACCTTGGTTCTACTGCCACTGGGAAAATTGTATTTTTTACTGAATGCTATCTCAAGAATTTCATCCATCCCGCCATACTCACTTCCTGAAAATAGTTAGGTTATATCACCATGAAATCTTCTGACAGTTAGGGCTTATGCAAACCCTATACTCCAAAATTGTCAATTTTTATAATGTGGCCTCCTCCTTCATTCATGGCAATCGAGAAAACATTGTTAATAACCATAAGTTAATCAATGAAACTCAAAACCAACCTACAGTGTTAGGTAGTGGGATTTTAGGCTACCTTGAGGACTGGCTTCATCAGAATGCCCGGATCTTTGAGGCCACATGGGATCAATGCCTCGACCAAGTTGAGGAACTTATGTGGACCCTACAACAGCACTACTAGGATTTAGCCGCTCACAACATCGCCTCCAGAAGCGAAGGGCTTGAGGGCCCCAAGAACTAAGGGCCTGAAGGTACCCGTGTGCCTTAAGGACCCTCCAGTCCCGCGGTGCCTACTACTGAAGACCCTGATGACTCCTGGAAGAAAGAAAATTAAAAAGCCCTCACCGCCTTATGGAATTAAATTTGCAATGTGACTCAGGGGTGCAAGCTCTGAATGGATGGAGTCCCTCTCAACGCTAGGGTCTTGATTGAGGCCTTGTCAGATGAGATAGATAATCTCAGCGCCTCCACCAAACTCATTGATAGCTTCATCTCCCAGTTGGAGCAAACCTGTCAAGGGTTTGACACTCACTTGAATAAATTAGAGAGCAAGTTGCTTCCCCAAAATGCTGAATTTTAGTATCAAAGAAGCAGGTTAACACAAGGACTACATCACCTTTTTAACTGAAACTGGGACAATTTTCATGGGGACCTCAAGGGCTTAAGATGACGACTGGACCAACAGGTCCCTCGCAATTATGTGTAAACTGAGATTTCTGAGCCTGCACTGATTCCAGATGTCAATAAACTTTCCACTCCTATTGTGGCTAACTTTAAGACTAGTTTTAAGGAGAAGTTTACCCCAGGCCAGTAAATCATTGCCTACTTCCTATATGCTTATGAGAGATCCACGGAAGAGGTCACTAAATGACAGAAGGTGAATTACATCCATTCTTGATTGAACAGAATCGCTCAAGATTATGACTCCTCATCTAGAGGAATGTCGCACCTGAGAACAAGTCCATACCGCCCTAATTCAGAAATTTTGAAGCAACTAAACCTTGTCCATATAAAATCAGGTGAACCACTAGCCACATTACCCTGAACAACGCCATAACTGCAGTCATCTCCACAATGGTATCTTATACTGAGGTCTAAATGCATATGATCGTCCAAAAGAATGGGTTTACTTACATTTGGTAATTTAAGGAGGCGTTTAACTAGATACCTGTATCTACCTTGAATCCTAATGCTACCGCATCCTTTCCTATAGCCTTTCCTGGGACCACATTGTCAAAAACCAGAAGAACACTAGACCTTAATTCAACTACTGAAATGGGTTTCTTTTTACAGCACCAAGGCTTGCTGCAAAGACTTGCTGAGGATGTGGGAAAAGAGCCGTTATCATTAAGGATGAGGCTTTTCATTCTGACACCACTTTATCATCTCAAGAGCAATCAGTGAACTCTAATGTTCCTGGAGTTGTCATACCAGAAGAGGAAATATTGTTACCCATTGATAATAAAGAACCTGATATTGCTTACTCTTAATCTGGTGAATCTCTTATTTTTCTCACACTACCTCTGCAGTTCAGAAGTTTTGCTACTCACATTGCTGGTTGAGTTTATGAAATCCTATTAACACCATTATTGATAGTGGTTCTCCTGTGAATGTCATTTATCCAAAATATTGAAACGCAATAAAATTGATCTGGACTTGCCACATTACATGGATTATATCACGTCTGGTCCGCAGTGTACTCGATCTATTGTGGCCTATTTTTCCTTACTCATTTGCTTTGGAAATCTTTTTTATGAATACTCCCATCATTGCATCAGATACCACAAGCTACAACCTTCTTCTTGGGACTTAGTTTCTTCATGATTATTCTGCATAGTGCACTATTATGAAGTATTCTTATCCTGCTGTTACATCAGGTCTCACTAGTTTTTTGACACCTCAGGTGATGCCAGAATGTAGGTCAAAGCTCAGGCTTTTCTGTTAGAGATTGAAAGCCAAATTGACCAACTTGAGTATCATCTAAGGGCTCTCGCATATGAATGCCACCCCCTGCAGTCAACGTCTAAAAAGGCATGCCAATTTATCTGCCTAAGACAACCACTATACCACCAAATTCTCAGGTTATTGTGGACACTCAGGTTCATATCAACATCCCCTTCAAATACCTGCTTGAAATCTAAGGCCTGGATAATCCATCTGTCAAGGAGGTATTAACTTGTCTAGGAATTTTAGATTCCGCATATGCTAGATCCATATCAGCGTTGTTGCATACCTTACTGAAAACCCTAGAATAGCAGGACCCGATACTCTGGCTGCTTATTTACACCTCCTACTTGTAAAAGCCCTGACAATGTCTGCAACTTTAAAAATCTAAGGTATTTTTTGGGTTGGAGATGCCCCAAAAGTAGCTCTAGTCAACACCTGTATTGAGCAAGAGCTCACTTTTGTTTAACGTAGTCAAGTCAAGAATTATTAAAGGACTATTTGGACCTCTTCTCAACCTCTACCTATGATTTTGGGAAAATGAGTGAAACTCTACATCACGCAAAACTGGGGACGCTCCTCCCATTCAGTCACGTCCCTACCAAAAAAGTAAGGTTGAAGAAGCTCAGGTGGCTGTTGAGCTCAAGAAATTACTTGAAGCTGGGCTATTGGTACCTTTTTGCAATCCTTGGGCCTCTCTCCTCCTGTTAGTCTAGATTAAGTATGGCAGCCATTGGGTGGTGATGGGATTTCGCCAGCTCAATTCCATCACCAATAAAGATAGTTATCCCTTGCTCAAAATGGCGACTATCCCCACTTGCTTGATAGATTGCAATACTTTTATACTATGGATCTTGATAGATTATATTGCCAAGTAGAGCTCGCCTCCAAAGATCAAGCCAAGTGCGCGCTTATAGCCAATGAGGGTTTATTGAACCCATAGGGAGGCCCAGGGCCTTTGCAACGCGCCCGCCATTTTTCAACGCGCCATGAACAGGATCTTAGGTGACTGAAACTGTCCTGTGTCCTCATGTACCTTGATGATATCACTGTTTTTTCATGAACCTTCAACGGTCATGTGGATCACCTCTGGGAAGTCTTTAACCATTTTAGAAAGCTCAATAAAACTAAAGCCTTCGAAGTGCTTTTTCTTTTATCTAAAATGAAATTTTTGGGCACAAGGTCTCAAAAGATGATATCCAGCCCATCTTAGAAAAAGTTGTTGTCATTAAGAAGATGTCGCGCCCCCAGAGCCTTAGATATATTCAAGTATCCCTGCACATGGTGGCTAGTATGTCAGTTCATCCCTTGTTTTCAAACCTAGACGATTCCTTCTTCTATATAATGCAAAAGAATGTTCCCTTTGAGTGGCAGCCCAAACAAGAACAGGAGTTTAATGCGCTGTGGACTGCTCCTTTGTAATAAACATATCTTAGTTCATCCACATTTTGATAAACCCTTCTTGCTATTCACAGGTGCTAGTGATGTTGCCACTAGTGCCATCCTAGCTCAGCTCAATGAAAATCAGGTCAATAATTTAGTAGCTTACTCCAGCAAGACCTGAGCAAGGCAAAAGGAACTATAGAATTACTGAGTGCGAGTGTCTGGCTGTTTTGTTAGTGATCAAGATTTCCTAGTCCTACCTCTATGACCCATTTCACTATTTTCAATGACCATTCCTCACTCCGATGGCTGCAGAAGATGAAGGATCAGGATGGTCAGTTAGTCAGATGGGCTCTAAGGATGCAGAACTATGGTTTCACTATAGTCCATCATGCAGGAGTAATTCATCAGAGCACTGATGGTCTCTCTTGGATGCTGGTATTGGCTGCTTTGACCCTTAAGGAGGACAGAATGTCAGAAAATTGACTATGGGCTCTTCTAGTTGGCAGGCCAACCAGTATGAAGACTAGTCAGTTCTTGCCGTTTTACCTTAGGCACAGGGCCAGCAGTGCCGGCTGACCCCTTGGCATATCACCTGCGCCATTTTGGGATCCCCCAGCCTAATCCATAACCAATGAAATAAATATAAACTTATAAAAAAAGTTATATTAGGCAAATGTAGGTATTTATTGAAAGGGAAGCGCCAGATATTTATACTATTTACAAAAGGGCTACTGCGCTCACCATTGACCTATTGGCTCTTTCACTAGTTCTTCCAGACAAACACTCACCTTATCCTTCCACTGCACTATTCTCTTCCCCGGCGTTGACCCTCCCACTCCATCCTCCCCAATGTCCAGATTAGTTTTGGCTCATACTTGGCCTTAAGCCACTGGTGAGCTACATAAAAGATTAATCTAAACAAATGTCAAATTTAGATTTGAACTTTGAGTTGACAATAATGCACCGGAAACAGCTTTGGTCACTTGCTTTGACTCAGAATATCTTGCCATCTCGCTGGCATCTCTTTTCAACTTATCTCATTCGATTGATTAGGAATTTCCTTATCCAGGCAATAATTGTTAGAATATGTGAGGCACCAGAAACAACCTTGGCTGCCTCAAACTCATAAGTGTCAGATTCGCCAACTTTGATTTATTAGTAAGGCAGAAAAATCATAGATGGATGATTAAAGTGAATGCATCAGCTTTCCACTGAAAATTCCCACAACAGTCCACAAATGGTAGTTGGCAAACACTGATTCCGCTGACTGATACTAATTAGATCATCTAAAACTATTAGTCGCTGGTGATTCTCATACTAATTTGGGGCCACCAATTGGCCCCACTCAAGCCTACTTCCAAACTCAGCAGAATACTAATTTTGGCTCAACCCAAATTGATGAGCAACTAACTAATAATCATATAAAATACAACGAAATTCAATCAATGAGCCATTCCACCAGGATTGACCATTTCATCCCAAATAACAATTAGTCATTGTAGGATTCCATCTGGTTAAACTTCTGACGCAGAAATTATGTTCTAATTGGCTGGATTAAATGATGGGAGTTGGAAATACATGAGATCTAATTCAAGCTCCAAAAAATGATCTGTGACACTCAGATTAAGTATGAAGTGCTATATAAGAAGGCAATATGAAATGGCTTCCTTGAATCATCCCTCCTTCTTGAACTGATGTCATCTTAGAAGAGCATATGATTTATGGGGCACGGGGCATTAAAGAAGACCTACAGATGGTTAAAGAAATGATGCTACTGGGACCAATTGGTTGAGACCATCCAGGAAGTTCTAGAGGCTTTTATGACTTGCTGATCCAAAAATTGGGCTAGCCCCCAATATCAACAATCAGTTGTGGCCCTGTCATGTCCCTTTAATGTCATTAGCGTTGATGTAGTGGGTCCTCTACCCACTGGGTTGCATGGCCATAAGTATATTCTTTTAGCCATGGACCATTTGACCTAATGGGCAAATTGAGATTTATGTCCCCACTGCCACTGTAAAAGTCACAGCTTTATTCCTTTTTGATCCATTTTTTACCTAGCACAGATTCCCACAAACTTTACTTTTGGACAATGGGCTGAATTCATCTCGCAGGTAGCCCAAGAACATACTTTACTTTTTGGAACTAACCAAATTTTAACCGTTCCTTACAACCTATTGACCAATGGTGCAGTGGAAAATTCTAACAGGACTCTCATCTCTATCCTGCAGAACATGGCTGCCTCTGACCTTACTCACTGGAACCATTATTTGCCAAGCGCTTTGCTTGCTTACTGAAAAAGCTACTATAAAATCATCAAGTTTTCTATTTTAAAGCTCTATATGGGCGTGCTCCTAGTTTACCAAATAGCGTTCAGCCCATTTTTAATACCTCAGTACCTGAGACCTCTGATTTAACTATGAGGGCCTTAGCTGATGACATTGTCTGGTTTCAAGCCCTAGCCACTCAAGGCGTCACCGCCACAGAAAGGGAGACATCCCAATTTAATATCAGCTGACCCTCTTTACCAATTTTACAAATAGGTGACCTCATTCTCTTTTATCACCATTGACCCAGAGGTTAACAGAACAAGCTTGACGTGCTTTGGTCTGGACCTTATAAGATCATTCATAAGGTGAACTCAGAGAACTCCATTGCTGATGTTGATCAAGGGAAAGTGTTGAACTGAGTACATGGCCAATTCCTTCAGCCTTATAACCCCCTCCAAAAAGATCTTGATGGGGGCATTATTGGGATACTAGATGATGAATGAGTGAAATATATACTTCTGAATAAAACCACTATAAGTTAGCTCTTAAGCCAATGTGAATGATACCTGTCCCTAAAGGCAATGATAAGAGTTTTGATCAGGAAGCAACATGTGCGCACAAACTGATGGGGATGCCTTCAGAAATTTCATTCCTACTTCCTATTACTCAAGAGTAGTGACTCCAACCGCTGAAATAATGAGAATGATGCAGAACAATGAGTGCTCCAACGAGGAAGTTAATTTGGAAGGCTTGTAAAAGATCCTGACCATACAGGACCTCAAAGGTCCCCTTGACACCACATCCCCATGCATCCTATAGATACTGACGCTTTCCAATTTAATAAAGTATTCTATTTCAACCCATCTTTTCAATTTATTGACCTCTCCGCTAGTTTACAGCCTTAAACCCATTTTAAACTTTGCATCAGTTAAAAGAACTGGTACGCTGAGAGTCATATGCATCAAGAATTTCAGGTTTGGCTTGAGCAAACTTAAGCAATATGGTCTTTGGTAACTATATCCAATGTTCCAGTTATCCAAAAACTGTTAAGCCTTGAGGTAATACTGGTTTGCATAGTCCACATCTGACTCAGACTTCCCCATTCTCATGATGAGGGACTCTTGCTTTATAAATTGAACATTCTGTGGCTTCCTAACTTAAAAATAAGTATTTTCTTGACTTTAGCTCATGTGTGGTGGGTCAAAGTTTAGCTCCAAGCACCTCCTGTGCTTATTTATTCATGCATCTCTGAATATGGCATAATTTTTGATTGAGGCTGGATCTGTTCATGCTACTCTCATAAACTGAAGAAATCTGGTTATGGCTCCCTTGCTAAAAAGAACTTATTCTTGAATTATGGGAAGAAATTGGGATCCTCCTAAGATTCAATTTATTGTACTGGTTCTAGTACCATCGCTGGTGTGTTGGTACTGGTAGTGCATTTTAACAAGTAAGTAGCATTCTTAGGTGAGAAAGAATTATCATTTGCTAAAGTCCACATCCTGTTTCAAGAATTCCAACTGGTTTTCATTGGTTTCCAGCTTATTAAAAATTGTGTTTAAGCTCTGTAAAGTTTCATTGTGCTCCTTTTCTAGGAGATCCACTTTATATTATGATTAGTCAAGGGCATATCTTTATTCATTTCTTGCAATAGCGGTGGTCTGACTCTTTCTGACTCAATCTTTAAATGAGCTACTTGCTTGCTTTCAAATCATTTAGTAACTTGTGCAAATTCTTTAAATCTCTATATTCTGGAAGTTCTTTTTTATGGTACACTTCATGATATCTTAATATAACACTCCACAATCACAAGATGGTGCCACAGTAGTGAGTACTAGTTATTGCCAGAAAAGACCTCTTGCTCTGAGGGTGCTGATTTGGAGGTTGAGCCATTTCCAATAAGTTGTCTATTTGATTACAGGGTGCTTCACCGGGAAATTCATAGAGTCTGGTTCTTGGGCACCTGTGATTTATACTCATGATTCCATGCATGTTATGCTATGCTGTACCCTTCTAATATTCTTAATGATGGTGTCCCTAAGCGCACATGAGCTTCTCTCAACGTCTGCTGACAACAAATAGGCTAATTATAACTTACTTGGTAATTCTTCTATATTTGGGGTTATTAGTATCAATTAAAACAAAAATGGCTGTTTCTATGAAAGTAATTACAATATTAAAGAAATTGGAAAGTACATATAGCACTTACAGATTTTGGGTGTTAATTGTGGGAGTTAATCATGTACAATCAATCTCTTCTTATAAGCGATTATATATCTGTATCTTGGCTTCAGGGTCAGCAGAGTCCAACTCCAATGAATCTTTCTGATTATTTAAGTTTCTTCCACAGATTATGGAGCTCTTGCTTGTTTGTGAATGTGTGGCTTCTGTCATGAGCAAACTGTGACTCCTATTGTTCTCTATGTTTCTGTGGCTCTTGTGGCTGCAAGATTATTTTAGTTTTCAATAAATTGACTTTTTAAAGTTAATTTCTTTTCCTGATCTTATAACCTGCTCATTTCTCAGTGTTGTACAATTAAGAGAACTCCTTTATATTTGACTAATAATTTGTCTGTCATTGGTGGTAGATCTAAAGGTATAAAGGTCTTCCTTGGGTTAAATTGCAACGTTGTGTACGTATTCTCTTTAACCAGTACTTATACGGGTGCTTCATTTGACATCATGGTGACTGACTGTCATTTTATTTTGTCATTCATTGCTATATAGACCTCCATCATCAGTAATTTTTGACCAGTCAAATTCTATAAAAGGGGCTATGGAGTTTTTAAAAAAAATTATTTAATTGCTAGCCATACTAGAAGGAAACAATTAATTTTTTTCCATCTAAAATATTTTTAGCAATACTGTATTATGAGAATTAGGGTTTTCTGATGGATCATACATAGGGCGAGGAGTTAACCCCTATAATCAAGCCTTTCTCAATAGCCACCTTGTTTATCTCAAATATTCAGCACTTGCTGAGTTAAAATCATAAACTTAGTTATCCAAAAAATATTTGTCAGGGGAATCCTGACACTATCCTCCCTCAAGATATCCATATAGATAGGAGTATTCAATTACTTTGAGTCTTGAATTCCTGAAAAAGTGTTAACATTTCCTCACAAGATCCAGTATTGGCACAAGAGGCAATCAACTACAACTGACAAAGAACTGAAAACTACACTGAGTTAGAACACCATCATTATGTAAGTCCATTAAGTAATATAGCCACATATTTCTGGCGCCAATATCATCTGTCAGACTTGAGGAGTCCAAAGACAAGTCCTTTAAAATGTGCTGAGTTGGATTATTGAGTTGATATCTGGAACCTTGCTAGAGAGAGGCCAGATGTCTAAATAGAGATAATTACTTTTAAGGGACAAAATCTAAAAAGCTCAAAGGTCTTATGAGAGATACTATTTGAGATGACTATCCAAGGATTGGTTCAGAGACTCCAAGTGATAATGAACTTTACAAAGAGCCTAAAAAGTAGAGCTATAAGTTAGTTTTTATGTAAATGATTAGCATCTTAAATTCAGCTAGTAAAAGTAAGGGATAAAATAAGGTATTTAAGGAGCAACCAGCACATATCCTACTGAAACTGTGAACAGATTAGAATATCTTCTTAATTCTTTACAGAAAAAGGAGAATTAAGAAACAAATAATGGTACTCACAAGATTTAATGAAATTAGGAGAAAGATGAGATAAGATGAAATAGGGCTTTGTTTCATACAATAAAGGAATTATAGTTGAGATAGGGAGTATTGGCCTTAAGTTTTGGCTAATAGATCACTTTGAAGGTAATTTATCCCAAGTTTGTCCATATGCAAATTCAATGTTACTAATTAGACTCATTTAATGTCAAGAAATTTTTATTTTACATTTTTAAGACCTTAGGGTCAACAAGGCATTGATCAATAAAATAATAGCAAATTTAAGTTGAGATTAATTTAAGTAATAGAAAAATTGGAAGTCCCAAGTCAAGGCTTCATCCACATTATGGCAAATAATGAAAGAGCCCCCCTCCAAGCTTAACCAGGGATGATAATTTTATTTCCTAGGTTGAGTATATACTGCATAGTCCCAAACCTCCAAAGTCATGATGGATAAAGAACCTTGAAGTATTTAGAATAAACTTCATCATGGTGAGTATGAAGATTGTCTTCATTGTATTTGTACGGGAAGTCAGCAGTAAGGTGAATCATATCATATACATCAGGTATAATTTCATTCTCCATTTAAAGCTTAATCTCAAAGATGCGGGGATACCAAGTCACATTTAGTTCACTTAACTTAGGAACGACATCCTTAGTCTCAGCATCAAGCTGGAGGGCTGATTATAAGTATAGAAGGTATTTAGTTTAGACTTAGTTTCAGATTAGAGATTAACGTGGATATTCTCAAGGTAATATATGTTCTTACTTAGACCGTAGATGGAACCATCTTGAGGGTTGAGTTAGACAAGGGATCTAACAGGAATTCTGTCCTGCAATAAGATATTCAAACCAAGAGGAAGGCAAACTTATTTGTTAACTAAAAAGTTATTGTAATAGCAAAGGTGGTGAACTTAATTCATAAAGCGTCAGTTTAATAGCACAGCAAATTTTTTGAGTTCATGAAAGGAGTATGCTATGGTAATCATAAAGGCGCTCAGTTACACTATGTCTTAAATCAGTTGTATAATCATAGTGGCGGTAAGTCACTTGGTGATTTTAGCGCAGGCTAAATGGTTAAACTGATTACTGAAAATTCTCTGACTCATATACTAAAGAATTGCAAGTTTTGAGATTGGGTTTTCTAGATAATTTAGGTTTGGAGCAAGCGGTTTTGTTGCTCTAAAATAATTATAAAAAGTACCAAAAGGGGATTTTTTGGCTTTTTTGTTCAAGTGGAAGGTAGGTGAAGGCTTAAAAACCTGAGTAAAGCTATGCGTAATATACCAAGGAGTTCATGTGGCAGCTTCTTGAGTCCTTTTGATTATATCAAGTTTTGTCAAAAGATTTTCTCTGTCATTGGCGGGAATAGCTAAAGTAATATTAAAACGTACATAGTAATAGGAAAATGTTTATATAAAATAAAGCCATAAAAGAATGAGCTCTGGACTCAAGGGCCCTTAGCTTAGCTGACCCAAGAAATTGTAGAATTTTTCAGTAGCCTTGGCAAATGTTACATTCTTAGGAGCCTTCTGGTAAAAACTTGGGATTAGTTTCCTTTTTTATATAATAGCTTGCTTCTGCTCCCTTTATTAACTTAAACAAGTTACTGAAATTTACGTTGTTTAAATAAATGGTATTAATTACAATAGGCGGTAACAGTATAAAGACTACTACACTGGTTGAGCTTCTGATGGCCAAGATTTTAATTAGATCCAACGCCAACCTGGTGCTTGTCTTAATCACAAATTCATCTGAAATTCTAGTGACTTCTTACCTATTTCATCTGATAGAAATTAAACTTTGATAAGATTTATGGGCTCTTCCCGTCACTCTGTAGAACTTAATCTAGGATTAGGTTTATTGGTTCTTCTTCATTATTGTCACACAGAGTCTGCGGAGATATTAATAAAAGAAGCAAAGTATCATTTTTCCCCTCCAACTCTGGTTGTAAGAGCAAATAGTCTAGATTATAAAAGTATTTAATCTGTAAATAATTTTCTTTTTAATTATCTATCTACTTTATTAAAAAATTGAAGAGGGAATTTATAAGGAATCTAGTGCCCAACAATTCAGTTGTGGCCCCAATTGGGAACAGCGGCCATTGCTGATGAATACCCTCCATTGTCACACAAAACGATGATCTTCTTCATTAGATTAATAAGGGTCTCTTCACTACTCGAATAATGACTTCTTCTGAGTTGAAACAAAGAATGCGTCCCAACGTCTTTGCTCAACTCCCATCAGATTACCCTTATTTGGTAGCAGCCTGCTTAGATAATGGGACTCTTACTTATAAACAGCAGTTAAATCCTAAAAGGCTAACCTAAAAGTTGCTCTATCACAGCAGCATCATTCACTTTGCAACTCATAAACTCCTTAGTCAATTGGCAACTATATCTAATTGATTCCTACAAACTAATTAAGTTATCAATATTAAAATCAACTCATTAATCACTTTTTTAATGCTAAAAATTATTTCCAATAAAACAATTATCAATCTGGTAGATTGTAAGCCAGCAGATCAATATATAATTGCAAGAATTTCTTTCTGAACAATAGTTATCATATATACAATCAATAACTCTAACATACACTAGCGGGATGGATCCCCTAGTGGACAAGCAGATGAATCATAGTTGATGAAGCTGGGTAATGTGGAAAAATCATAACAGCAAGGGAAAATAATTTATTCACAAAGCATTTGGTTCAATTGGTTTGATGTTATCTTTGGAACAACTTTGGGCCTTGGTAGATACAGTGCATCAAGCGTAGAGGTTTTCAATTCTACTGATATAATTAAATCATTAAGTTATATGAGGCTTAATATAAATGGGTGATTTTATTTTAATTTTGTGAGAGCATCCAACTTGGATTAAAGTCATCATAACAGCAGTGAGCTTAGAGATAGTAAGTTAATTGTTGGAAGAGGACCTTGTATTGGTTGGTTTGAGTTTCCATATGTCATCAGATGTAAGAATTTAACTCAGCATGTAAATTTGTTGCTTTCTTGTTGGACTTATGTTTCAATGACAACATTTTTTTCTGGATTTTACTATCTCAAGATCTATTAACTTATTTCTGATCTCTTAAATCTTAGGAAAAATCTGACAAAGCATTTTCTAAAATTGCGTCAGGATCTGGAACAACTAACCTTTAGCCTCTCCAATAACTACTCAGGTTTCATAAAATTGTTTTTCAGCCAACTGATCATTTCCTGAACTCTTGCCTTCAACTAGGATGTGCTCCTTGGCAGAGTATTTGGAGAAATCCCTTTTTAGATGAGGCCTTACGCCTAGAAGTAGAATCAGCAGGCCATTTAACTTTTCAGGTCTCACCAAATAAGGTCTCTTAAGGTTACAAAGGAGCGCATTGAATAAATTTCTTCATATTACAGATCACATCTTCATAAGTTTTATTGTTTTATAGAGAGCTTGCAAGTAGCCTTCATATCAGTAAGAGGCACTTCATAAAGATCAGAAAATTTGAGTTAAAACTTTATAAAAGTGAGCGAATTGTTTTCAGTTACAGCTCAGAAGGGATCTGGAATGGAGCACCAGATTTTGGACTTGAGGTAACTGAAGGGCGATACTTCAAAGTGTGCTGAGTTTGACAGTCAAGTTGATTTTTGGAACTTGGTTAGAGTAGCCAGAGGTTTCAAGAGAGATATTGGGAACTTTGCTAGAGAGAGGCCAGAGGTTCCATGAGAAATAATTATAAGGGGGCTTAACCTAAACAGGTTCAGAGGTCTCATGAGAGATACTATTTTAAATGACTATCGAGTATTAGTTCAGAGGTCCCATGAGAGAATGAGCTTTAAAGAGCCTAATAAATAGATCTTAAAGTTTCCTAAGTAATGATTAGCACCTTAAATAGTAGTAGGAAAGTAATGGCTATAATAAAGGGATATAAGGAACAATCAGCACATTCCCTATTAGAACGAGAACAGGTTAGGATATATGTTAAATCTGCACTGAATCTGATAATAAATTGGGTCAGTTCCTTTAAAGCTCGCTAAAATGGTTGGACAATCGTAGATTTCATACTGAAATCCAATATGTGAATAATTGAAGAGGACCTAACCTTTATTAGAGGTTCAGAGGTCCTATTAAATCCCTAGTATTAGAACTTAACCAGTTGGCGATGGTTCAGAGGTTCCTGCAGGCTGAATATAACAATTGTTGGATTTCAAACTGAAATCCAAATATAACTATGCCAAATGAACTTCAAAGAGTAGATAATACTGCAAGAAAAATTACTTTTTTATCCAAAATACTTAGGGATACTTATAGTATAACTAGCAATATACCCAAGCTTTGCAACGGAGTTTCATGTTGTACATAATGAAAATGTTAGTTTAATTAATAAAGTTCAATTGAAGTAGGTTTCTTATAAATAAATAGCTGTTGCCCACAACTTTGTTTGCGTGGTTTCAAATTAATGTGATAATATTAGTATGAGTACCTGACATGCATTGCAATGCCACTCAAAGATAGAAAGTGTTTGTGTTTACATTCTGTTACTTGAAGCGCTTTTGGATACACAATATTTTTTGTTTTTCCATCTGGTGCATACATGAATAAATCAGAAGGTTTTCTGATGCATGAGCAGGCCACATACAGCTATCCATGTGAGAAGCATGGATTTTTCAAATTTAGTCCACACACTTGTAGCAATTGTCCCTGTGCTTTGTTGATGGTCATTGCAAATGTGGGTCGCACTGGAAGCTGCAAACGTCTGAATTTAAATGACATATCTGTTAGAATCATTGGGGTGCGTGGCAACAGTACATCTTTTCCTTTAAATTTTCCATTTAAGATTGTAGCTTCAATGATATTATTCAACATCTTTTTCACTGAAAGTCTGGTACCGTTGCAAAGCTATGGTGGATTAATGTTTTGGAGAAGAATGATATGCACGCCAATTTTAAATGTTAAAACATGCAGCTGCATACATGGCAAATTAAGTGAATTCAAGAATCCAGTTGGATAAAATAACAACTTTATCTTGATTCATTACAGTATCAATGGACTTAAATGTTGTCACTTCAACTAGTATTTATTTTGAATGCTGAAATTGATGGCATTGACATCATTGTTTTTGGCTGCTAGTATAGCATTTGAACTTAGCCACTGATGATATTTGTAATTCTGTGCATAATTTGGGAAAACTTTGTGAATCAATTCATCTGTGGTTGCTGTGATTTTAAAGAAGTTTGTTGGCAATGTGATACATTGTGTGGATAAGTGTCTTAAATAGAGCTTGTAAGATTTGATTACAGACAGACAGAAATGACAGTGAGCTTAAGAAAATTGTATAAAAAATGACCACTAACCACTTAACAAAACCATTTAAAATATCAAATCAACTAAATATCTAACTGCTCAGCCGTAACTATATACTGACTACCCTTGAAAATATATAGGATTTTTACTTGATACATATAAAACTTTTTTTGAGCATGAAAATTAAATTTTCTTGTATTATTGTATTGTCATTGAAGATAAATAAGTGTGCCAAATTTAAGATTTTTTTTGACATTAAGTGTCTGAAATAGAGCTTGTAATATCTAATTACAGATAGAGAGAATTGACAGTGAGTTTAAGAAAAGTGTATAAAAAATGATTACGCCAGGATTCAAACAACTGACCTTTTATAGATTTGAAGTTTAGAGCCAAAAGCTGAGCCAGTTATGCTAGATTTTTTAAAACTCCAAACTTTATTAAATAAATTTAAGGGAAAGTAAGAGGGGAGGGAGGAATACAGGCAATTCAGCTGAGGGTAAAAAAAAACAGGGATTCAGGCCGCTAGAGTTCTAGCACCTCTGACCATTTCTGATTGGCAATCGCCATCACTAGCCATGGTTCTAGCAGCGGCGGGCTTACAGGCCATACTATTCTCAGACAATTAGTAGCTTCATTTCATGCAATGAGCAATCCTGCGGGGAAAACCAAATGCGTGGCCTTATAACACCTGGGGATTATGCGCGAGAATTTTGAGATCTGGTGGAGCTGATTGGAGATAATCCAAATGGTCTTCAATACCAAACCTCTGTGATGGGGGCACTCGTTGCTCATAACCTTGGCGACGAGCGCACAGTTAATTACCCATACACAATTATGGTAAATGAAGGCTCATAGTTGGATCAGAGCCATTCTCAGGGTTTTCATAAAGAACAGGTCCTGCGATGGATGTATACCTGGAGGCGAATGATCACCTGATAGGATGTATTGCATCATGGACCAGTATTTTTTGAACATGGCACATACATAATAGTGATGTGCTATGTCTGCTTCCAGTTCAGTGCATATGGGGCATTATTTATGCTGATAATCCAGCCCACTGTGCTTGCCCAATTTGAATGTCCAATTAAGGATCCACCATGTTACTGAACGCTGTTTGGCTGTAACCAAGAGGGAGTTCAGTCCCAAAATCAACTCCTTCATCAGGTAGTTGGTGTCAAGGCCTTCAGT